>JAQFZA010000466.1:0-19707 GCA_034695115.1 Desoria olivacea | reverse complement strand
ATGCTTCTTAAGCGTCTATGGTGCTCTAGTTGGGGGTTCATTTACATCCAAAAGAGGCGCCGGACAGACAGACGGACAGACAGACAGGACGAGTTCATAAGCTCGCTATCCTATTTATATAGGCGAGCTAATAATGCACATTTTATCGGGTAGACACGCGTAACGTTCCTTACAACTTCTTATCCTTCCCTTCGTGATCCGCACTTCCACAAATCTAAAGAAATATCTGCAAGAGAAAGCCTACCTTTATTTTGTACTGCCAGATATGTTCACACATCCCAAATTAGTTACGAAGTCGTATACTCTTGTTAAAACAACTTCTAACTTTTTTCCCAAATCAAAATCAACTTTTAAAAACATATATTCTCGGTAGGGTTCCTTCCAAATTTGTCTCAACGTTGAAAGCTAAATAAAAAACATCTACGCATATAGCATCAGGCATATAATGACATACCCCTATTGGTTCCATACAGAAAACCATAAAGTACGAAAACCTTCCTCATGCTGACTCTTTGACATCGATCTGAAATTGAATCTTGTCTAAAAAGGCAAAGCTCCATTCGGGCAGGAGAGATTGATACAGAAATTGAAAATAAAGGAGGCTTGTAACTTAACCCCACTTTTAACTTCCCAGCCTCGGCCGACAGAATATAGGTAAGGAAAATAAAGACAACATTACCAGCCACCATTACCAAACGATATCCACATCCTCCATGAGTTTTCGGAAGAAGACCCCCACCAAAAAACTTGTACATATCCTAGCACGGGATAGAGATCTCTTCAAGTATATCTGTCGTGAGACAGAAGGATCCCATGACAGAAGGAAACCAGAGTTCTTTCTGTAACACCTAATGCTATGGTGAGATTCCTTCTGATACGGTACAAAAGGAAACTTTTCCTGTCTTGGTAAAATTCATTATTTTTGTTAAATAAACTTGTCCAGTTTTTTTTACTAATTTTGCATGATTTGTTAAATACAAGTGAGGTAGTCAATTTCAATGCCAATTCAAATCCTAGCAATAGGTGTCACACAAAGGAACCCTGGTTTCCTTCTGTCATGGGATCCTTGTCTCACGACAGCCCATCCACTCCGACCTCTGGATCAACAACAACTTGTTATTTCCTATGAGTACCTTAACTGACTCTCCTCTGCTAGAAATGAAAGTAAGAACGTGCTTGGTATTTGACTCCAAAAGTCCTTTGTGACAATTGAACGTTTAAAAAGGCTTTTTCCGTCCTTCCTTCCGTACCAATACCAAAGTCAACTGGTTGTAAAGAGAGGAAGTGGAATTCAGTGGAAAGTAACTCAAGTGAAATGCTTCAATTTTTAACCTTTTTCCTCAATTTCACCGAGTCACACAGCAGCATCAATTACTTACAGATCTGCCAATCTGCCATTCCTATTCCTACAATACTTTCACTTTACCTCCACTATTCCTACGATATTCGCATATACAGTTTCCTTCCCTATGGAGGATGGATGTGAATGTATGTAGAGGATGCAGGCGAAGAGCCACAGGTAGGTCTCCCTTTGTGCCGTTCCATCCAAGCTCGAGAAAATAATTGCCTCCTCAACTGTCATCAATTTAAAATAACAGCCTCCACCACATCCCTTTCTCAACCTTTCATTTCTAGGGAAAATACGGATCTTTTACTTTCCATCCTTTCTCCCAGCCTCTTTCCATCTCAACGAATCAAGTCAGTGGATGGAGGAGCTTGAATCCTCTGCATTTTGCATTAGACGATGAAGAGCCAAGAAACACAGAAGAGAGTGGGTAACCTAGTTTCCGGTCTCGTACAACTTCAACATCCATATAAGTCTAGACTTCTGTAAACGCAAAACTGAAAGCAGAGGAGGAAATTGGACATCAAACTCATCTTTTCTCGCCGTCGTATATGAAGAAGGTGGAGGACCGAAAATGCAAATAGGTCTTTATTTAATGAAAATCCCTCCCGGCCTTGATTTTCATTATGAACTTCAACACATTTCCATACTTGGACTATATACGGAATAAAGCACATGGTGGAAGGGGATAAAACCCACTAATCAACATCTAATTATGCATAAAAAATAACCGCCATGACCTAAATTATGTTACCGCTTCTAAATCGACACAACAGAGCCTACATATATTTCAGTATCTTTATTACCTAATCGAACGTGATTCAGTAATCTAGTTAGGATAGGACAAGATATCTAAATCTGCACGGGTTTGCATATTTTGTGAAGGTATAGTAGATCTTCAAAATATCAAGATTATGACATCTTACTGACACATGAATATGGGAAACATGAATACAAATCCAGGCACCCGAAACCCATAATAAGACTAATTTCGACTACATATCTTGTTCATAACCTATCGATATCAACTAATCATATATCCCAAGTCCTTGGTAAATTATGATTTTAAAACTCCATTTTGCAATACTAAATCACAGAGAACCAAGAACAGTCCATGAGTACTCTACGCTATATGTGCCCTTCCTTGAATTTAAACTTACAAATATACACCACCAAGTGCTTAAGTTAAAAATCAAAATACCATCTTCAAAAATCCGGCAATTAAGATACTGTTATTTTACTATTCTAGCCTCTCCGGGATCAAAACTTCAGAGGAGTCTGGACTTTCTCTGCGGTGCTACTAGACCACAGATGAGGTCTAGCCAACCAACTTACTAGTCTTATGATTAAAACCGATCGTCTAAGCAAAAGTGGGGTTCTTCCTTCGATTTCATATTAAAAGATCAATAAAGCAATCCTTTTCATGAAAAATTTAGTGTTTGAAGACAGGAAGATTTCTCTCTATCGGCTGGATACATAAGAGAAATCTGATCGGCCTTTTCCTCTCCTTGAGTACACAGTACATCTCTACTTCATGCTCATAGAGTGTTGGGTGCTCGGTGGAATAGTCTCGTCCTCTGAAGATAAAAAAAAGAGTAAACTTTCCTACGGAACAGCAGCGTCCCTAGAGATTAATAATGCCCTTTTATTCCCTCTGTAAGATAAGCATATCTGTAAGTTTAGTTAAGTACACAGAGGCCAACTTCTCCCTATAAGGAGTCAATGAAGAAAGTGCATACTCACGATCTGAGCCTACGGAATATAAGGACACATACGAATACTCACACGTGCAGACACACAGGGAAAAATGATGTAGGAGACGATAACAGTTCTCCTTTAGAGTAATTACCTTTTCCCACTAATTTACTAAACTTGTTCTCCCTCGGAAGAGTTCTGATTCTGATATCAGTAAATGGCAATACCGACAGACTGAATCACCTCTATCCCATCAACCATCAGAGATAACTATATGTAAGAAAGAATGTAACATGTCATTGCCCTGGCCGTAACGTCTCTCCTCAAACAAATGACTAGGGACAATGAGAGGAAGGAAATTAAGGAAAAAAGTTACTAGATTTCAGATATTTTTATGCATTTCGTCTTCATTTACTTTACCTTCTGGAGGAGACACGATATCAACATCCAGAAAAAATGAAAAGTCTTTCCGAGAAGTTTCTACATTCTTCTCCAGACATCTCGCCTCATTATTCAGGCCGTGTAATCAAGGAAAAGGAAGTGTCTTCTTATTTAGCCTTCCTCGTCTACAACTTCATTAATCTTTTCCCCTGATCATTTCGACTCAAGGAGGAGTTTCGTGTCATGATTCATTTTGACCTGATTTTGAGCCCCAACACTAAAACCGCTCAAGTTTTAATTGACACTAGATTATTATCTCTTATGCAAATAATTGTAGTTTTAGCCCTATAAGACTTGGGTTTGTCGAAAATATTTATGAACATAATGAATGAATATTATATACCTATATCTGATTATGATTCACACTTGTTCTGTTTAACATACAAATTAAGAAAAACTTCATTTCACTTACCGAACCGACTTGATTGATAGGAATCCGATCGGGTTGAGCACGTTCAAAAATAATGCACTCCTGGCCTGATCCGAATGCCAACCACCTTGGCGAGCTTGACAGAGCCTTTTTGCAAGCCCCCCTCACAGTACATCTGCAATGAAAAATAAAAAACGTACAGTTAGTAAACACTCTTTCTTGATATCAACTTGTTCAAAAACACTTTAAAGCTCGTTCTAAAATAAGTGTCAATGAAGGACAAAGGGGGAACATCTATATAGAGATCTTTTAGACACGAAGTCAGGACTAAAATATTTGTAGGGTTATCGATCGCATTTTTAGTTCTATTCCATCTAAATATCTTAAATTAAACAATTAAATACCCGTCACTAAGCATTATCAGACAGAATTACGTGATCGACTGAGCATGCATGCACCACCCACTGCATCCAAGCCACCAGCATCTGGAGAATCCAGCAGCCACATCATATATCCACTTCCATGTACATAGTACATATACATATAGAACCCGAAGTTACATAAATCTACAACACATCACAAGCCCTGTCTATCTCCTTGTCTCTCCATTGTACATTTGTTTCCGGTATTTTGAAAATTGAGGCTCGTTCCAATTATCTAAAATAATCATCAAGCAGATGCACATCGAAAAACGCCTTTGTTCAACACGGAACGACTTCATTTAAACTTATAATGAGTTCCCATACTTCACGCGGCCAGGAGGACTTCCACAATCCAACAATAAATACGTAGCTAACTAAATATCTGACCATATCTAATTCATTAATTTCGGAAGTCGTTCGCGGATGTAATTACTCCAGAAATCAGTCCCTTACCTCAAATTACTCCCCAATCGGCAACATTCATACTAGATAGCTTCTTCAAGCCTATTCAAAATATAAGTAACTCACGGCCTTAACCTAAGCTAAGCACTTATGTCCAGAAACGAGTATTACGTCCCACATGGTTTCGGCTTTTCTGTGGTTGGCTGATCATACACTAAACGGTAAAGTGCCATACAGTGACTATTGAGTAGAAAATATTCCCGATTCATATTCCAACATTATCCAAAAAGGATACAAGAAGAAGCCAAATGAATGGAAACTGCAGGTCTCTAGTTAAACTCTGGATTATTCAAAGTCCTTAAGGGGAAGTCATAAATCCACATCAAATGTCATTAAAATTCAAAGAAACCATTGGGTCTTCATCGCCCTAATGATCACTCATCATTAAGAAGACTAATCTCACTAAGGGAAATCAAGCTCTCTTCTCTGCCTCCACACAAAAGGACAAGAAACATTGGATTTGATACAGGGGCCCAGTAACGGACTTTTCTGAATTCTGTACTCCAATTAGTAACAAATGGGATTAATTAGCAGATGAGTTTGCCTTGTGTATCCCCAGTCACCCTTTCCAGCTTGCAAACTAAATTTATTCCAAGAAGACTCGTAGACAAATGAAAGAAATCGAAGTCTGCCTCCCTATGCTTTCTTTACAACTACAGACAGCATAGTTGAAATCCAACCTACCGATTAAGCTATGCTAGGCGGAGACACACATACGAGACATAAAAGCCCAAGGAATATAATAATCAGCCATATTAAGCCAATTAATCGAATTAGGAGATCATTTAAGGACGTTATGTCATTCAGCCTCTCTGATTCATTGCCCATTTCCTTTACCCTGTTTCATATGAATGGGGAGTAGGACGGATAGCCAATTAAAGACTTGAAACAATATTCTTCGTCTTCTTGGTGGTCTGGTCTGGCCCAAGGTGGTCTCTTTCCTTAGTTGTACTCCTTAATGATTCCGCTTACTAGATTTCAGCTCTTAAAAGGCATGATGATATGAAATAATGGCATCATGTCTTATATGCCTATCTCTTATCCACAACGACCATTCGGGACTAATTTTTATTGCGCTTTCGTAGGCTAAACATAAATTTAAATTGTTGGAATCCCACCAACCTTCTTTAAACGTGATCGAGGACAAGTTCACGAAGCCTGTAATCGCTGTCGTTTCTTTGTGAAAGTAAATATAGTTACAAAATGCGTATACAGCCAGAGATGAATGGACACAGCCTCAAATCGTCCTCTACTAAGTCATTCTGATATTTCCGACATTTCTAATACTCAAAATAATCTAAGATATAATTTGGCTGGATGAAAGTACATGTACAGAATGAGAAGAAAGAATACAAAACGAATTGCATGGTAGATTTGTTGTAAAAGAGCCAGGATTAATTCGATTGATAGCATCAGCCGAAATGCAATTTAATCTAATCCTATCTCAAAGTCCTCTTCTCCTACTTAACTACATCACATTGGATGGTGGTGGTTGGAATTGGAAATCGTTGGAAGCTGGCCTTTCCTCTGCCTTCAGATCTAGGGCCGGCGGAGTCTGCATATTTATTAGAAGGGATAAAGGACTCAACTTTCCTCCCTCGTCAGTTAGCCCATTTATTCCTTTCAATCTTCGACCTTAATACTTCCTTAAGAATTGTTAACTTGTATTTTCCTCAATCCAATTGTGTCCCCTTCAACTCCAGACCTCCGGCAGAATTTTGGGGACATTACGTGGACTACTTTCTTGACTCCGGAGGACATTCCTATGCATGCAGTAAAAAGTATTAGAGATTCCGACGATTCTACAAGTCCCTACAACAAAACTAGCCAACTGCAGAAGCAGTCATTCCAATTTCCAAGTAAACGACTCGCAATATTCATTCATTCATATTATGATGATGTGAAAGTGCTTCATGTTTTAAAAGGGAAATGAATCTTAAATCCCACCATACAATTCCATCCGATTACATTATACCGTATGAGGAATATGAGGATTTATAGTTATGAAGAGAGGATTTGTGGAGGAAATTTGTTGGGGTAAATACACTACAAAAATAGTTTACGTTGTATCTATGCAGTAGTGGAAAAAATGTAATGGAGAGACAGATGGGTGGATATATACAAATCAAATAGACAAGACTCATCCTCATCTCATCACCATTTCTAACAAATAGGATTTACCGTCATCAACTGTACACCACCACCCCAACGACAGAATCAGAATAATCAACCACTATAATGTAAACCGAATAGTAAACAAACGGATCTGCTCCATAGGACGAGATGACGATCCATTTGGGTCAATCATCCTCTTTGAGTGTGACACTTTGTAAATAAGCTGAAATGGATCGGATGATGTTGTGTGGGTGGGATCTTTTGCCAATCTAGTCTCAACATAATACATAGAATACGTTCAGTACATTAGGAAATATCCAACCCGACTCAACTAATCCCTACAAATATTTGACTTTTATAGAGCAAATATAATATCCAAAAATCAATGTCAATGGTAATCGTTGGTGGAATAGCAGAATGTGAATTATGAACGAAGGGTGAATGTTGAGAAAGTATTCAAAAGTGAGCTTTCTCTGCCTTCCACCTGTCAATCCATCAAACTGACAGGGCCGTCCTCCTCCTTTTCACTACAAGGAATTATTATTCCTTCTCTGAATTCAAATCTGACACAATTCTGTCTTATGAAAACGCTGTTTTTATTCCTTATCTACCAAATTAGCGAACCATATCAAAAGTTGACTCTTTCTTCTCGCCGTATAAGCAAACACTTACATCTTCTGTCCTACTTTCACAATTAGACCCTCAAAATGCAACCTAGCCGCTTCGTAAACTATTCATAAAAAAGTCCCAAGACCACAAAAATCTACACATCGTACAAATCGGCATCCTGGAACTAACCAAACAGTATTTTCATATTCAAACCATTCCCGTACAATCTCAATGAATTTCGCAAACACAAAACCAATGCTCTTCACAAGTTTTTTTCTCCTTGGAGAATATCTTGTTTAATATTACATTAGCCTTACTCCAACAACAACAAGGTACAGGAGGACTTTACAAGTCACATCCGAATCTTGCAACGGGGTGATTTGTATGTGCATCACATAAAGTCTTGGCCCTCCCTCTCACCCACCGAATAATAAGAAACGTAGATCTTGCCTCATCCACCTGATCTAAAGGCCAAGGTCTTGTACTAGTCTCCACTTCTTCACATCTAAATCATTTCAGCTCACATAAATCACGATCACTACTACCTTCCAAAGCAAGGCCCAGACTTAGGTGACCCGAACCGTCTTCCAGAGTAGCTTCTATCTTCCTCACTGCATTTTAAATCAGCTCAGTCGGCTTGAAAGATTTGTATGTAATGTGTGTGCGGAGACTGCACATCCGGATTCCTTCTAGCTCAAACCGTTTCATGAGGACGTTTCGGTCGTCTCTTTGTACTGCGTAACATTACAATTCCCATGAACAGGATAGTTGAATTGGAGACTGAAATTTGAAAGAGACGGAAGGGAAGTAAGGCAAAAAAATTGCGGGGAAAGTTAGTGAAAGTTATTAGAGCAGGAAGAATGGAGTTTGCTCATTCAGTGCAACGGCCAAGTTTATAACTAAACTGTGTAATGCATTCCTCCTGCTCATCCATACGGACCTAACACCCAGCAGGGCATTCTTCAGGACGTGTAATTAGCACTGACTTCTTTCCACCCTAACTCATCCCAACTTTATTCATATCATCTCATGGTTCAGAAATTAGGAATGCAAAAATCCTAATGCCTTTTCTCCCGATTTATGTCAGAAATTCTTCAGAACTCCGCTTCATGGGAAACGAGTAGAGCTGAAACAAAGGCGGGGATGATGAAGGCTCCTAGGGAGGTCGCAAGGCGGACAAGTGCATACCTAGTTGAGTAATATATGATCAAGTGCTGACTGTGAAGTAAGTCCCTCCACCTTTTTTTATGTGGATTGTGTAACTGAAGCTTCCAGCTCAAATGTTAATGGTTATTAATGAATAAACAGTTACAGATAAAAACAATAAATAAAATATTCGTATGTAAACTTGATTTGAACAGCACAAGTCAGAATCTCAAAATCATTGAATTTAAAGACAGAAAAGCATAAGAAATCCACAAGCCCTGCCACTGGGAATGGCGAATGTATTGTTCGCCTACCATGTGCTTGATGATTTCAACTCCACACCTCTCAAACTCTCCATAAATAGGGCTTCCCTTTAAGCTGGCCAACAACCCATTCTCATTGTAATTGTATGATTGGGAAGCCAGGAAAAAAATCACTTTCTCTCCTTATCCCAGAAACGCAAGGAAATAAGCAGGTACTAACTGAATCCATCATGTTCATACGGCTGAGGCGAACCCTCCACAATCCAAGTTCATTTCCTCTCTTGTCTCTCTTCAACATTTCGGTGTTCTTCAGTGGTTTCTTCACACCCACACCTCACACCCTTATCAACACTTTTTCTAGACTCTAGTAGATCTGTAGCCATACTGACAAACTCTAAGACTTCCAGTAAAGAATAAGGGTGGTCTGGGTAGGGACAAAAAAAACCTTGGTATGGACATGAGCTGATCTAACTCCCCTTTGCTTCGTCATCACATATCCAACAAATGTCCTTCCAACAGCTGGCTCCAAACCTTAGCTTCAGTTCAGTCAGTCAAGAAAGTCAAGAAATCTTCCTCTGATTTCAGGGAAATAAATTCATCGCAACCAGAAATTTCTCTCAATCCCATTTTCACTATTTTCTCCAACATGATCATCGGAGAAATATCTTTGTAGGATGAATCCGCTGGCCCTAACAGACAACCGTCCCATTGCACTTCCTACAAACCGAACTAGCAGAAGGAGCTTAGAGGAGAGGTGATTCTATAAATATGAAACGCATATCGTTTGCATACAAGTCCGATTTGCTTTCTTCACTTTCCCTTGCCCATACCTACCTCATAGTAATCCTCAGATATGTGGAATGGCCCTCAATTCCAAAGGTTTATTTTCATGTACCTCCCTTCCTATAATGCTGTAGGTAATGTATTCAATTCAGAGCCCCGAATCCGGGTTTGTTTACCCGCTTCACGAGCAGGGAGAATGAGAAAGCCTTTCATAATACGGATTTACTCCACTCGCCTTCCGTCGATATGACTTCACCTATATTGGCAACACTTGCACACATACCAATACCTACCACCACCTAACTTCAACCCCGAAATCTAATTTATGAAATATAACACCCTATAAAATGTACATTCATAGCCAGAAATCCCCTCTTTCCAATTTTAAACTACTATCAACTATAGGACATCAGGAACCACGACCATAACCGTTCACTGGGATCCTACTTCCAAGAGCTACCATACATTTGAAACATCACCTACCTAACCATCATTGGATATCCATCCAGCAGAGGAGAGATGAGAAGCGAGAATGTATCTAACCGAGATCAGAAATTCTCCCTATCATGCACACTTGAGTCAGGATGGTGGTGGTGCTGATGGTCCTTACACTTCCTTCTTGCATCGATCTCCAGTTTTAAAAGTTAAATACAAATCTCTCACCAAACTCAGAGGAGATGAAACTCCCTCCGTCCGTATCTACACTATTTCTCCAAAGAAACTTTTCCTACGACAAATCACGCCTCTCATCAACAAACTGGATAGATTTTTATTACGTCCTATTTTCACCCTTCTACAATCACCACCATCACCATCAGAACTATCTCCTACTTACCTACATCGCTTCACTCATCATAGTTCCACACGGTCAAGAGTGACAATATTCACTGCTTTCTCCAAAGCATCCAGCATACAGGAAATCAACCTTGAATTCTGCCCTCGTGGAATTCAAGTGTAAATATGTGAGTATGAACGGCTTTCTGAACGAGACTATTGGATTCATTATTCTCTACATATTCTAGGATCTATATTTATTTCTGCATATTAAACGAGCTGAGGTATTGTGCTTTCCATCCTCATTCAAAGTAATTTCAAACATAACTACATCACCTACGTAGGTGGAAGTGCTGACAGAGAGGAGTATTGTAAAAATGTCTGCTTCTAGAAGAGGAACAGAATCCTGACAGACTACCTCTTGGCTTGTTCCCGGAAATGATTTCCACGATCATACTTCGTAGCTACTGACAGTCATCTAGGGTATTGAAAGACCCATGTCCTGCATCTCATTACCTCCACACAATTTCCTTTCCCCTCACCCTTCTTGGACCTACCAGTCCACATCGAGTAGTCGGTTCTGTTCCTGCAAGTCTATAGTCAATAAGTAGTGGAAGGAGTATGGGTGTAACAATCATGGACTATTCACCACTCCTTTTTATATCCACCTCTCAAACCATTTTCATCCTCCACTACAATCCGCAAACGGGGGAGAGAGACTCCAACCGACAGATGGGTAATTCATCCCAGATTCCATCCCTACAAACTTGACACTTCTGGACAGAAACAAATGCAGAAAAATCCATTTCCTCCATAAGCGTGCACATAAATGCATTTCTTCCTTTACATCTACGTCGGATCGAGTTATCAGCAACAAAATCAAATGTATTTATCTAGCCGGAAGGGACTCAAAAATAATACCGTCTTCAACTTTCTCCACCTATAAAAAGTAGAGTGATATATATCAGATATTGGCCATTGAATACAGTATATAGCAGCAAATGATCCTAAATGTGCAGAAGATTATGACAATTGCTACTGGAGGGGTAACTGTAGGGAGACGAGAGGCATGAAATGGAAAGCAACACTCCTCCGCTCTCCAAAACTCCAACAGCTGAAAGATGATGATTGCATGTGAAGATCCTGTTTCCAAGTTACAAACATTCTTATCCCGTCTGCCCTTATTCCACTCTTGTAAAAATCGGAGCTGAAAGTAACAAGCCTGAGATGATGATGACGATAAGAAATACCTAATAAGAAATGATACCCTGGAACTGTAACACAATCCGGCACAATTGTCAAGCCGAAACCTGTACTTCACCCTCATTACTTTCCTCCACCTCCTTTCCCGTACTTTCTACTTCTCCGGAATTATATTCTCAGTAAAATTACAGAGGATCAAAAACAAGTTCATGCCTTCCCCAATTTCTAGGACAATTGCTGACATCCCGACATCCTAGCAGATCTCTTATACTGATGCCACTATCAAGTTACTTACCTACGGAGACAAGTTCCTTAATACTTGGGATATAAATCACCCCTACTCTAAGCTACAGCTTGTACACGCACGATTTCCTTCAACCATGTCGGTCTTAACGTAGATAAGGGAAGGTGGATAGGTAATTTGGATATTGTCAAAATAACGAAAGTCCACGGAAGACATCGACGAAGGGAGACGAATGCTGCACCCTAGTTCTACTACAAATGCTGCTGGAGGAGAAGGCTATCTTCATGTTGATTTCCAGACCATTTGATCCCCGCATTTGGAGTAGAAGGGAAGGGATGATGCCGCTGGGGAGACAGTCATTTGCAAGTGGCAGACAGAGACGAACTTTCATCTCCGCTTCGATAGACAAGTGTGAAGTAATTTATGGGAGTTCAGAGGCACAGAAATCCACTCCCAGCCTCATTTTATTTCCCTTTATCCATCAGATTCTACCCGTCCATACTTACAACAACCTTCATCCCCACTACCTTCTTCCTACATAACTTACACTTCCTCCCTTCATATTGTTATTAGCAGAATTGTCACCAACAACACCGCCTGGCTAATACTAATCCTACCTGTAGTAGATACACAAAGTACTTTCAGTCACCCAAAAGGAACATTTGTCTCGTATTTAGACACAGTAACATGAAAGCTACTTCCCTTTCCGTGTTTAATGCATCTACAGTCCTAACTTCTAATCCCCGTCACCAACTACATATTATGTTTCGTCATCGATATGATATGAAGTATAAAATGTAATAGATTCCCAGCATCTTTTATATTAAACAGCAAACACAAGAAGTAGACCGTTATAGCGAGGGAGATGAAGGCAGTAGTTGACGGTCGAAGGATCCAAAGACCGACACGATCCATCCCCTAATTCACACACTCGTGATAATTAATGTCAAATATCAGCAAACACAAAGCAACGGAGTGTGAAACAGACAAGGGCTGCCCCCACCAACACTAGACACTAACCAATACCCGCTTACCAACATCTATCACACCACTACAATACGAAACCTAATCTTACACGGACCCTATGCCCTTATTTCCTAGAACACAGCTTCCATACAATGTGCATCTACAGTGATATCTTCTGCATTTCTCCATTCGCCATCCTTGGAGTAGGATTACTTTATCTGAAATAAATGGAGATAACGCATAACGCTACACATCACCCGTAATTCCAGAAAGAAAGTTCAGGGGGGATAAGCCAACTTCTATCTCCTAGCAATGCCAATGCTAAAATACACTTACAACACTTCAGACGGACTATGTACTCGACTGGAGTGGCACAATATGCTCATTATGTCCTGTACATTTACATGGCTAAAGGACATTACATGCTACTCGACACTGTACTACTGTATACTTATAATACCGACATTAAGGTATGTCGCATGTCCCCTTTGTCTTCCTCTTAGCCTAGAAACTGGAAGAAATATCACGGTCATAAACTCCCGTCATGTCCCTAGATCCGGGATGACACTTGGAATTATTTGCATAAACTTCTCAGCGTCCTTAAGTAAAATAGGTTAAGAAAGTTAGCGGCTGGCTGTGTTGTTCCAGATTCCAATGTCTGTAGTTATGTCCCGACCTTAGAATATCACATACAGTTACAGATATCCCATCACCGTGTAACACTTAACGACGGTCCACAAGGACTATGCACATCCGGAACACAGTGTCGTACTTTAGAGAGCGAGAGATTTGGGAGATCTGTCGTGTCTAGTGGTTGTGGTAGCTTTAACTCATTTGTCATCCTTATTATTTCCTTGCCCAACGACACTTTAAGACGATGCACACACACAAGATATATAAACTATAATATAATGCCCTATATATGATCACGTGGTTCCTCCTTTCCCTGAACGAAGTGCACACAAGCACAAGGTGTATTTGGGGAAGAGAGGCTGTGTCCCAATTGTACGTTCTTGTCTGACAGTTTGACAAAACGTCTGTCCTACTTTGTCTTGGCTATCTCCGGAACAACACGGAAGACTTTCACTCAACTTTGCTCATGGGTCCAAATTCACTTGGGTTGAAAGGTCTTATTTATCAGGAAATAAACCATGCCATTAATCCCCATTACACCCTTGCATAAAACTTTATTGCTCTCACTTATGGGAAAACTAGTGGAGAGATCATTTATCATGTGATTCCAAAACTACTAAATTGAAAACCGGCCCACATTACTAAACGTCTGATGGAAAGAAGACTAATCCAAGGAAGGGATGAAGAAGTGGGCTAAGTTATCGTATTAATTCAAGACTTGGGAGTTATTAACTGGAGACGAGGGATATCTTGCCCTCCATTATGCATTATATATTTAACATTGCAAAGAGGCAGGAGAAAGTTGATGGTAGCTGGTGTAGTCAATATAACCGTAATAGAGAGAGAGAGAAAAGGACATTATGATATAATGACGGATTTTGGGCCTTTAAGACCTAATAATATAAATTTAGATATATAAAGTATTACTGTACCGTAGAAAAGATAGAGAATAGCTATGAAGCTATAATACATCTGGGATATTTTTTATTGGCACCAATTCCAGCACACTTTGAATTATGTGAAATTACACGGAAGTTAAGCTATAAATTACTCCGGTCAAGACATATTAATCACAAGGAAAACTGCTCAAAAGAGAAATTTAGGGGTGAAGTTAAACTGGATGAGATTTTATTCCTCGTCCCCGTCCAAAAATTCCATATGAGTCCCGAGGGTGCTAGAAAAACAAAGTTTTGCAAGTTGGCAATGCCAAGCCAACTTCAAAACTCTTAGTGGCACTTTCATCCTCTTTGTATATACCCGCAGTACAACTAAGCCTAGACCAGGATGGATGGATGTACAAGCTAGAGGAAATAACATTGCCATGTAAAGTCTCTAAGTAACTGTGTCACATTTCATTTCAATCCCCAGACTTGAGGAAGGAAGTGCATCTTTAAAGTCACAACGGCTTATTTTCAACGTCAAGCCGAATCTGAATCCGCTCTTTCTTACCACATCTGCTTAAGTACAACCTGCCATGCTTCCAGATTTCAAGAATAAATAAAAAAAGTCTACACAATCAGATTCAAGTAGTCCTTGCCAGAACAGTGGGTTTCTTCTAATTCCTTTTTAAAGCAAACTTTCTCCTTAGATACGGGTGTTCCCCATGGGATTTGGATACTTCGTCCTTTCATACAAAATGACAAACACAGAGTCCCAGTCATCTTTGAAAAAAAAAAATCTGCAGAAAAGAATGCGCTAAGAAATGCGTAATGTCGAACAATTCCAACATCCACTTTCTAATGTTTCAAACAGAAAGTAGCCAAACCTGGCTGCTTTCACTTCAAAAGTGTATTCAAGGATTTAACATACCCACCGGTCCCTGTGGTCTGCGGTATTGTAGTTCGGCAGAACTTCCCTATCATTTATGAACTGCGATGATTCCACAAGGTAATAAAAACTAATAGCAAGCCCAACTTCCTCAATATGACATCTTAATTGCCTTTAAAGTCACACCTTCTTTTTGTCACACTTCTTACAGAACATCGCAAAATGTTAACCGAGCCAAGCAAATGGAAAAATAAGCTCCTCAGAAAAAAATCACTTGCAATTCTGACGGAAACTAACCAATCCGAAATTGTAATTCAATGCTCCTTAAAAGTCAATTAAGCACTCATCCAACTACAATTACAAACCCTTAAATAATGTCTTGGTGAGCTCTTACAAATTCGAAATCTAAACCGCTTTTATCGCCACCACTTCCGTTATCATGCCCGATTTTATTTCTTAGGATCGGAGTGAGGGAACCTAACCTCCTTCACGCACTTTACGGCTTTCAACCACCTCAACCAACTTCTTCTCACACGAAATCCGTTTCAGCCTTCTCTCCCATATGGTCAATATTTTCACAACCTTACGGCAAATCAAGGACTTTCTCACGTTTCTTATATACTCTTCATATCTTCACTCTAGCTGCATTGTATCCGTATGTAGTTGATGTGTCTGGCATAATGGAAAGTGTAGCCTGAAGTAAAAGGGATAAGAAAAAAAACCACCACATACACACACACCTAGAATGGTCAATAAAAAATCCCTTTTAGTCCACGAAATAATGTTGCACTTGTACACTTTACTGTAGGTCGGATGTCCACCATCCATATCCGGCGGTTCGGCTTCGACTTATCCACTACAGATATATGGCATACCACCATTGACAATGTATATTCTACTGTTTACGACCTCGAGTAAATATAGGAGCCTGCCTACTCGTCAGGTCGATACGTACAATACAGCTGAAGACCAGATTGGAGGCGAAAAAAGATTTAATTTCGCCTAGAAATCTCTTCCACGCTTTCACCCCTAAGTCATACACGATACTTACGAGCTGAAAGGAAAGTACGAAGCCATTTTCAGTTCTTTTTCCTCAAGGGTAAATAACTTTCCCTGACCCATAGAAAGTCAGTTAGCTTTATCTTGAAAAATCCGAGGCGACTTTTCCCCTCAAAAAATCTGAAAAGCCATGTAGCTAACCAAATGGCCCATCAAACGTGTCTAATGAAGGAGGAATCAAAATTATAAATGCTGACACGACACCTCCCACTACGAACATAGTCCACACACCTCGGGAGCCGAAAGCAGGAAACGGGAAGCCCTTACGTGTGAGCCATATAAGCCTGGAGCATTTATCTCAAAAACATGCAATCTTACTTCCCGGAAAGTGCAAGGAGAAACAATAAAATGAAACCATCAAACACTTTACGACTTAATCCCTACCCTCCAGCCCTTGAATATTGGCTTGATAGCCGACTGTAAAAAAAAAGTAGTTAAATGATCATGATCCGCTTCCTTAAGCCTCACTTTCACAAAACACCTCATCCAGTCAGTGGCACCCAACCCACCCTCCAGCAAAGCCACACGACGAATCACACCTAACAAATATCACACCTTCCTAAACTCAAATGCTTCATGCATTCATGCAGGACACACATATGACCCGTGAGTCTCTGACCTCTGAACAGTCCAGACCTCCCCGAGTTATTGACCCACACTGGAAGTCAACAAAAGAAAGAGTACAACAAACCACATCTAGCATTTGGGGAAAAACTTGGAGCAGATATTTATCTGGAATCCGGTGCAAGATCCGAGAAGTGTATCCCAGGGTTCAGTCATAAGAGAAGGAGCTGCACCACGTCCGGAATCTTTAAATGAGTTGGAATGGAATGCCTATACTTAGGACTTAAGAGTCCAGCAGGGCCTGAGAGGAAGTGAGTGAAACTGAATCCCGTCTGGTATTTCTATCTCCCATTGATTTTTATGTCCAAGTCTTCAAGCCCAAAGACAAGGAGCAGACACCATTTAATGCCTTAAACTTCCACATTCAAGAACAACTACCTTCGTCCTACCACCTACAACTCTACTCAGCCTTCCCTACCTTCTTATAATATCAACCTGGCTTAACTTATAGCCCGGAGAAAGTGTAATAAGTGAAAGAAACAATCAGGCCAGAAAAACATGCACATGTTCCAAGCATCTCTCAGCTGCCGTCCTTGTCAGCTTAGAGCTAAACTCAACCAAGTAAGGAACTCAAAGTCAATTTAGATTCTTCACTCAAAACATGCAATCTGATTTGACATGACCTACACCTAAACCTCTTCACCTAACCATCTCAGTTTCAACACACCGAAATAAACATTTTCCTTAGGAACTACTGTCCAAGCTCAATACACATTACCAAAAATCACTTCACGTTTTGAGATTTAAATCCAAACTGTGTCAACTCCTTTATTGGTACATACAGAGACATAATAGGGTGATGCAAGAAGAGGTATGACACTGAAGACTTGAAGACAGTGAGGTCAGAAGTCAAACAACGTAGGTAGATAGACACCCATAGCTTGTAAGTTTAGAAGAGACTTGAGAATAAGTTGTAAAGAGTTTGTAAAGAAGGAGGTGGAAGAGTGGAAAGCTTAATTTGATTCTCAGTTAAGAGAATTTTGTCCCGTGACGCCTTTTAAGAAGCCTTTTCTATTAACTGCCTCAATATTATTCTATTATTAGGTGCACATGCAGTAAGCCCTACCTGCCTTCCGCTACCTTCGACCTACAACCCAAGACTTCTTAAGACTTTCGTCATCTTAAATTATAATAACCTACGCTCCTTCCTGTATACTTAAGTAGAGGAAGATTGTATTACACCCAAGCTACTTCCTTTAACACAACATTCTACATAACATTGGACTATCTTCCATACTTCCTTCAACTTGTAAACTTTCCCTCATAATATGAAACACTGGAAGGAAACTTTCTCCCCTGTAGACCCTTCTCGGATATCCAAGTATCTAGCTCATACCATCATCATCCCATACCTTCTAAACTCATACACGAAGTTCAACTCTCCAAGTAGTCTCCTTCCCAAGCAATTTGAAGCTGACTGACGTTACACAGAAGTAAATCTATATCAAAACCAAAGGTCTATACAGGAGGAAGTGTAACATAGACAAATCTTCTTCCTGTCTTCCAGCAAAAGTCATTTGAAATCTGGTCGGGAATGAATACCGAAAGTCCTCTTCCCATATGTTTATAGTATCGTCCTTCCTCTGCTACAATAGCTACGTCGAAAAGACAGAGTGTATCATGTTACAAAAGACCTGAAGAAGGAGAAAAGGGCTACAGAGGGATGATGAGGATGTACAAATAGTGCAGAATTATCCTGTATCTTCCAACAAAGGCAAACTTGTACACAGCATCAAGTGAAAGAATCCATTCACTCAAGCCTCTTATTTCTTAAGTAATTTTTCACATACTGACTTCTCCTATCCGAATAATATTTTAGAAAAGCATGCAAGTCTGGCTGGATTACTAAGAGACCAGCTTTCCCTAATGTTCAACGTTAAAGTAGAGGAACGTCCGTTCACAAAGGCTAAGGAAGTTTCTTATTCTATTCTGGCCTTGTTTGGTTTTACATGATTTCAGGTTATGATATGATGTTACAAGTTGAGGAGGGTGTTCACTATTTGGTTTCCTATTTCATATTAGTTTTCTAGTTTCCAACTTTTAAGGAGGGAAAAGAGGAAGTTTGTCTTGACTCCTGTCTTTCTGTACTTGAATGTAATTAACGTATGAACTAGGGGGGTGGGGTATTATTACATGGTAGACAGGGAAGTCTTAATTAGATTGGAGTTCCTTTCTTACCTCTTTTCCAAAGAGCACCAACCACAGTAGGGATCCCTTGAGTTGAGACATGTGCTGCAGTTTGTGTGAAGCTCACATTGTTCCACTCGAGCTTTTAGAATCTGAAAATATTTTTAAAAAGAGGATTTTAGAATTTATATTTTACAAATTAGTTTACCAATTGCATATAATAACATCAGGCTGGGGTTTTGTTGGGTGAGAGTAATATGTCTCCTCCAATGCTCAATAAAATGGTATACGGCTATTCCCTCCCCATTATTCCCTAGCCATTATTCGCTCCCCATGACATTTCCCTCCCCATGACATTTGCTTTCCTATTTTTCCGGCCATTTCTAATTTTGGTCCAAGGGTCCAAGGGGATTAAGAGTTAATACTTTAACTTACACAAGCTTTTGTAAACATTCTAAAAAAGGTTTAAGGCAAACGATTAAGAGTAGTAAAGTTTTTTTAAGTCTGTTTTTTTAATTCCGAACTTTTCTGATTTCGACGGCCAGTAAATTAGTCCAAGGACATTACGAGTTTACTTTAACTTATACAAAATGTTCAAAAACATAGCTTCTAACAAGGTTTAACACAAAAGATTAAAGCTTTTTCCTGGACAGAAAAGG
>JAQFZA010000465.1:0-19710 GCA_034695115.1 Desoria olivacea | reverse complement strand
ATTAGTTGAAGAATAATAAAAATTAGACGAAGTAGGTGCTTAATTATTATTAAAACGCCTTAAAATTATCGATAGGAGGAAAGTTAGTAACCTAATTTTTTCCAGAGTTTTTCCCAAGTTTCTGATGACGGAGTGGAAACTGTCGGCTTCTGTCACCCAAAATCAACATAACCCGACGAAATGTATAGCATCCAAAGTGGAAAAAACCGTTTCTCATCATTCAGAGAAAAAGACAATAACTCAAAATCACATTTTTGTCTCTCTCTGTTGTCAAAAATATATTCCGGAGGTGTGAAATGGTATACTTATACAATCACTACAAAATACAGATAAAATTAACCCGCAAAAAACGTACAGTTAAGTTGGAAGAGAAAATAAATCTTATACAACAATGTAATGACTTACATCATCCAATGGACGTTGGTTATTTAGGACTTAATACTACCCTGGCTTTGGATTTTGGTAAAAAGTAGGTTATTCATGCGAAGAAGAGGTTTACCACCTAACTGCCCCAGGAAGTGCAAAATCGTTCTATACTTTTGTAATGGTCTAGTGATGTTATTAGTACTACATCTAATCGCTGAAACCAGTGCTCAAAAACATCCGGAACTTTTTTTTTTATCAAACCAGTGTTTCCCCACTGACTCCTACGGGAAATCAAGTCATACTTTCCAGGGTTGATACTAAATATTATACATTAGTTAATTAGTAGGATAATGGATTAGGGTTTGGTAACTATCGCTAAGGGCATTGTTCGATCAGACATACATTCATTCTAAGAAAATCTCCTAGGTCTAACTCGTTCGTACAATATCGGTGGGATCTATAGACACTCTATCTATGAACCCATTGACATACGACCATCACATCATATCATCGCCATCAAACATGGATTGTCATAGACCAGTCAAAAGCCAAGTAGCATAGTTAACATATTACATTACAGTATCCAAAGCATCAGGTAGCACTGAGACGTTTGTCTAGCTTGCTTTTGGCGTTTTGGTAAAACATCGAACACCTCTAAATTTAGTAATAAAATTTTACCCAACAAAGGCACTGCATCTGAGGTTGCTGGCTATAATGATATAATGATATAATTAGTTAGCTGTCTCTATCCAAGGAGCGTAACAAGATTTAGCACGTACCATGGTTTCTGCGACCATGTTCAAAAAGACCGTCAGGGACAGCAAAATGGTTACTCCTAGACGAAAAATTTCAAAGTGTCATGTATGAGTAAGTCATTAATATATATGCTCTTGTCCACTTTTCACAGGTGTGACAATACTACTTCGATAAACAGTTGCCGTTCACTAGAAACTCTCATCATGAAAATGTAAAAAAAAACGGGTTTAATTTCGATCCAATGCAAACTGTAAGCAATTGTGTCACACTTGTGAAAAACGGTAAGCATCAGTTAGCACATTTCAAGGGCAAATTCATCAAAAAAGTCAACACGGCAAAATCACATCATCAGAAACGTTAACCGTCTCAAAAGCTCTGCGGTTCACGTATAAAATACAATCCACAATTTAAAATTTCAACACCATTAAAAAATGTATGATAAAAATTCTAATTCAACTACATTTTGCGGATTTAAAAAATCAAATAAAAATACACACCATCAGAATTGTAATGTCAGTTGTGTGTTTGTAAAAATTGTAATTGTAGACTTTGGACCAGGAATGGATAAATTACAAAGCAGGAGTTGAAGCTAATAACAATTCATTAAAACCGCGCATATGAAGCATTCATACGCTTATTAGGGCTCTACCAGTCTACAATCTGCAGGGACAATGATTTTGGACCAAATTGATTAGGTAAACAACATAGCGCTGAAGTAAGTACATCATATTTCCGTCCGTTCATGCATTAAATTAAAGTCAACAGTAAGTCAATGTCAGGGTTATTCGTTAGTTTCAGTAATTTAGAACAAATACGCTTACATCAATATTCCTGGGCCCTGTCTCACAGTTAACGGAGTAGAAGTAACATTTCTTAGTAGACAGAAGCTAAATATCTTTCAAAATTCATAACCCATCATCACACTGCAGAAATTCACCATGTCACCATCCTATATAGGTCGTTGGGTCTATAAATACAAAATGTCGTTCGCAAATAGTAAAAGGAAAGCTATCCTAGTACCTGTTCAGGACGTGGATGTAGATGTTAAAATGTGAGATTATCAGAAGAGGGCAAAATATTTTCGAAAACGAGCAAAGCAAACTTCCAGGTTGATGAATCTATAGAAGGTAACCATTCGAATTGACTATTAAGTATTCCCTCGCAGCTGACTGTTTCCAGCTTGTAACGAATAAGTTGACCGTTTTATACCAAAAACGTGCTTAGATACGTAGAACCTTCACAAGCCTCATCGACCCGATTCCCTTTCCTGCTTACAAAGAGTCAAAGACCCAGTCCGGCTAAAAAGTGACGTAGAAAAGGAGGCTGAGTAAATCGATATACGAGGACCAAAAACAAATGCTCGGATCTTGGCAAAAGGACTTGTTATTTTGATATCCGTCCCTTCCTCTGGTATTTGGGAGACAAAAAAATGAAGCAGAAGTTCAAATTTCAACTGAAAGTACACGTTGTCATTTTCAATATTCTATAAGTACGTAGTACATACTGACATTTTAAAATTCAACAGATAAAATCGGATAATTCTCCATTATCACCTTCAGGTTTATAAAATCCAATAGTCGATTGTTCATTACCAATCCGATAATACTGTTCCCAATTGCTGCAAAAATGAGCTCTTTGTTTCAAGTAAAATCAGGAACTGCTGTTTGGGGGCAGATATTGGTTAGGTCTTATAGGGTTCCGGATGGGTGGGATACATTTAGGAAGAGGTTTCAGAGGGCATCGGGTTCAGATACATAATTGAGGTATGTACCTAGAGTAAGCTTTTCGCCACACTCATGAGGTAAGGTGAATCCTAGTAATGTCATTGAAGAGATCATAATTCCTGGCAGAATCAGGTTGACAAGGTAAAACAATGTCCGCCGTCGAATTATAATGTAAAATGTGATGTCGACGTATGGCTAAAGTCAAAAGTCAAATTATGGTTTATTCTTCATTGAATTCATTGATTGTTGTAAATTCTCGTTCAAACCCTAAACAATTCTTTCCAGTACCTCAGGACAGCAAGCGTAGAATTTTACATTCCGCTTTGCTGGAACTCCTATAGATATTTCAGAAACCATATCCCTCATTAGTGAATTTCATTGTGGTACTTAAATATCATTCGGACAACAGTCAGTCAACTGATTAACGTACGGATGATCATTAGGAAAATACGGGGTCAACTCTGCAGACAGTTAAAGTTCAATTACATAATATCAGAATTTGGAAATCTATGAGACCGGTTGTACAGTTCAATACATAAAAGAAAGCGACACGAGTAAAAGGGAGGGGCCGATCCATTAATCAGAGAGACTGATCTTGTAGACCGATTTCATCCAATATATTCCTCTAAAATTAATAGCAGATACGTTAGAGAGTGGTATTGCTAATTGCACATAGGTTCCCTTTTTTCTAACTCGCTATAAAACGTTACTAAGGGAAAATTACTGAAATACGGAAAGCTTCCGACGGCGGATAGTTTCTATTACATCGATTCGGTTCATGTGGGAAAAGGGAAAGTAACTTTCACCCAAAAGGGCTGAAGAAGGACATCTTTCAACTCCAAGTAGAACTTGTGGACTTTCACCCGTTTATCCACTTCTGCATTTGTCTGGCCTACTTAACAACCCCTCGATCCGTGAGCACACGAGTAATCTCTTTCTTTTTGTCCTTTCAAAACTTGAAACAATTTCTTGTGCATGATACACTAACTCCGTACACCCCGGCCATCAACTAGTTTGATGATATAATACCACACAGGATGCGATCATGCGATGAAGGAGATAATTTTGTCATTATGCAAAGCAGCGGGGTAAACTTGGTCGTAAATTTACGGTATAATTCATGTGGTAAGTTATTATACAGGGTTAGGTATGTTTTTCTAAGGTAAAGAAGACTGGAGACAGTGGATAGGGGGAAGTCTAAAAGGTATGGTTGGTTTTCATTGTATCTGTATTATGTGTGTAAGGTTGTCAAAATATATCGGCTTTTGTCGTTGTCAAAAATTGTCATGAAAAATGTCATGCAATGAAAAGTCCAGTTGATGATGATGGTGTGCATTGAAATTTTGAAAAATATAAAAACATCTTCAATCCTTTTAGAATGGGATGATAAAAAAGTATCATTTTCATTCTGGATTGGTACTTGGTTAGTAGAATGGTATTAGTATTTAGATAATGGGGTAAAAATGAGAGAGAGGAGATGGTTTACCTAAAGATAATTTTTCTCCGGAATCTGGAGGCAGTGTAAAACCAAGCACGGCCATAGAGGCGATTAAGACGCAAGGAACGATTAAATTGAAGAAATAGTATAGTGTACGCCTTTGGATGTGAACCACAAATGTTATATCGACGTATGGCTAAAGTCAAAAGTCAAAATATGGTTTAATTGCCATTGGACAATGATAATTTAATTGTAAATTCTCTTTTAAATCCTAAACAGTTCTTTCCAGTACCTCAGGGCAGCATGCGTAGAAATTTACATTTCGCTTTCCCGGAACACCTAAAAACACAAAAATTCAAAAATATCCGTGTAAAATTCTTCTGTAAAAAGTGTCACAGAAGTTTCAAAAATTTCAGTTGCATATCAAAAGAGTTGCAATCGTTCTTGCAAAATATTTCAAATTCTCATGAAGCAATTGTTTTAATTTATTACATGGTTCTCTCCCTAAAAAGCTGCGAATCATGTACAACATGGTTCAATATACCCAAGCAAAATTGATATTCAAATTTCTTTCGAGAGACTAAACACTGTGGATTTTGTCAGTGTGGGCTTCCTTAGAAGATAAAAACAGTCGAGGGTCAAACAATCCGGACAAGACATTTAAAAACAGACGTCAACATCTTGTAAAAATATCCACCACATCAAAGTTTCCATGAAGAGTAAACAGCTTGTTTCATTGAAGCACTGCATTAGAATTTGGATTCCCTATCGGGCTTTATAAAGGAAAAGATGGATTGATGAATATTCTGGGATTAAGCCTCTTCAGCAATGTCAAAGGGAGAGTGTAAAGGTAGAATAAATAATTGGTTTAGAGGATAAGGCGGATGAAGAGGGAATGAAGTATGTAAGTGAGGTAATACAGTTGAATGAGATGAGTTGTTGGTGTGGATAAATCTATCCAAAGAGGTATTAGGTATTATAAGTGGGCCATATACGTATGGATGGATGGTAATAATATTGTGTACAATAGGACAGGCCAAGTCGGTAGGGTAGAGAGGATTCGTGGAAGAAAGTGTGGGCAGAGAGAAAGTTGGGCAGAGAAAGTCAGAGGCATCGGCCACCCCTCGTCCTGTCTACAATGAACTGGCTCCTTTGTGTGTCCCAATGAGAAAATCGATGAGACTGACTCAAGAAATTCGCATAGCATCATCATCATCATCTTTCCATCCCTACCAAGCACAGGCGAATCCACATGGCCTCACAAGTCCATGTCTGCCCGATCCCTTAAATCTATGCACACTTTACTGCCTTCGCTGCTAACCTTTATTAAATTTAAAGTTTTTTTTAAAAATTGAATCCCACCCTTAGGTTTAAAAGAGTACTCTCCTACATCCCCAAACGCCCTAGTCAGCGTCCTCAGCTAACTTTCTTCCTGAAATTTGGCCAAGGGATCCAATCCAAAAGTCTAGCATCCAACTGCTGCCTCTTTTTACAGCCTAGGCTACAATACAGTCATTCATCCACTGGGGAAAAGACCATGTCTCTGTTTAACAGGCTGCCTTGTGTATGCTCTTGATTGTTGGTCGCAGCTTGAAGGTCTGAGGAATAATTAATGGGACCAGACTAGGGACATATATTTTTAAACACTCTTCATGGGAAAAAGTAATTCTGTAATGGAGGACTTGCAATTTATAATTAATTGTATCCGAATTGTCTACATTTAGGCTGCATTATATCTATTATGCTTGTACACCTTGTAAATTTAAATACCCTCGTGTAAAGTTGCATAGAATTGTTGAAGGTCTTTGCGTAGCAGTTAAAGATTAATACAACGACGTTTAAAACTAACTGAATTAGGGGTTTTAATGAGTCTGAACTAATCTGAATGGTTTAAATGCAACTATGGGACTTGTAAGTTGGCTATTGCAGTATTAATATCTCTTGGATAGGCTACTGAAAGTTCTTCCGTCTGGATATTTTATGAAGTCTAAGCGTTAGCATATATTATGCTTTACATAGGAACCGTTTCGATTTTCATTAGTATGTAAATGTAGATATATGTACATAAATATTTCTCGAATGACGAAATAGACATGAAATCAATGATTAGTTTATAGACTTGAATTGTTGACAAGGAAAGCTGAGGATAATCTTCTCATACCTTTAAGTTCCCATTCCCCATTTTTTATAAAGCTGCTAATGTCACCCCCGTCTTCAGACTGCAGTTGTAAATCCAGCTGAAATTGTAGTCAAAGAATTCATTAGTATCCAATCCAATACATTTCATGTCAGTTATGCGTGTCTCCCCCGTTTCATCAAAAGAAGTGAATTAGAAGATTTAAAGTCGAAGTCTCCATTTCACCCAGAGACTCTGTATTCAATCAACAAATACACTTGCCTGGAACCCATCATAAGTCCAACTGCCAAACTTCATTTCGCACCGCTGCTCATCAAATGGAAACCAGGTAATGTCTATTTTACACGTGCTCTTGAAAATTCCTGGAGGGATATAAGAGCAACTTCCATTGCTTTTCACAACGACATTTGTAGCGTAGGTTCCATCAAACCCTTCATCGGCACTGAAATCCAAATACAATCATCGGGATGAGTGGTGGCAACAAACATAATAATAGCAGCAGCAGCCAAACTTAGAATCCCCAAATCTGACGAATCGTAAATGCAAAACAAGAATCCAATCTTCACACTAACCTATTGTACATTAAAACATCAGGCTTCCAAATTCGATGTGGTGGGATGCGTAGATCGCTTATGTTCCCGAATTCACTTTCATTCCATTGTAGGTTCACATCGTTCCAATCCTTGAAGGACATACATTAAACACATTCCACATTACAGATCCGTTCCATCATTTCCGAGAACCATATTATGAAATTCGATATTGAGTCAGTGGTGAAATCTAGGGTTAGGATAGGGAAGCTACTCTTCCAACACAGCCGCATTCTCAATACGCAACGAATACATTCGGTACAATATCGGGGTACACTTCATTCGGTACCGTCGTCTGCTTTCACTCGGCCTTTCTCCAGAGAGAAGTTAAGAAATTGACAGAATTCGGACCAGATGGCTGTAGCAGCTTTACTCGTGTTTTGAAAACTTTCTCCCGGAGAAAGTCTCCTCTCTCTCTCATCGTGAACGATTTTCCGTCCGCCTTCTTTCTCTCTCTCCGCTTTTAAGTAAATAGGAAATGAGTGAGGTGAACCCGAGGGAAAGCTGGGCTTGTGTGTTGTGCAATGCGGCTGTGCCGAGTAGATGATGGAAGTGAGTGAGGCTGGATTCGAGATACCATGAGATGAGGAAAATTGTACATAAAAAGACAGAAGGGAAAGTAAAGCAAAGCTCCTTTCTATATACGGCCAGGCCACAGATGCAGTGCATTCCACTTGCAGTAGTCAAGCCAGCCAGTAGTATTCAGTATCATCCCATCATGTAAGAATGAGGGTACACAGGGCCACAAAGTCCCGATCAAAAGCTTATCTTATAGAGAGGCGGGTTGGGGCCCGTTTGCAAGCTTATAATTTCTGTGTATGACTCTCCTCCTTAGGAAGGGAGGATGGTTTTAAAAAGGATTAATCCACTTATGCTGATGGATGGGGGTTAGAAATTGAACGGCCGTCCATGAGCCGTGGACCTCACTATCACCACAAGGTACAGGGATGTGGAACCAGTTGTACCCAGCCACTTTCACCACTTTCACCAGGCCCTACGATGTGGCGTGGCGTGTTGCTGGGATGTAGGATGGATGATGGAATTTCCATCTCTTCCTGTACATAACAATACTGCCTCTTACTTCTGAAGTGGATAGTTCTGGTTCAGGGCTTAAGAACTCACATGGGACTTGCATGACAACCCCCCATTTACACCCCCATTGTGCATTGCCTCTGTGAGTTCAGGCAATCGCCCATCTTGATACGAATGATTCCCAAAGGCTGTAGCTATCTTATCATTTATTAACAACTACACCATTCTGGTTAATGCAATACTGGCATGTCTGACTGGCTTCTGTAATCCATGTTTCTATTCAGAGTCCACTTGTCAACTGTTGAGTGTAAGTGGTAAATTGTTAGCCCTCGTATTTTTTTTAAATAATAGAAATAGGGAATAGCTACTACACATTACACATATCCTGTACCTTTGTGAATTACCGTGAGTAAATGTTACAAGCGTTTATGGCTACACATTACGGAGTCTATGAAGTTACGTGATGCTGCTTAGGCAAATTACATCATTCCGAGTATCAAGAGGGTTTTAGAGGAGGACAGTTATACTGAAAGCAAAGGCAGAATCAGCAGCAAAAAAGCAGTCGATCGAAATCGATAGGGCCATTTAAAATGTCTGCACATTCAGAATTTAAAAGTTCATTTACATGACGCTTAGCATAATGACATGACCATGCTGGAGATAAGCACTAGAATTTAATAGTTACCATCAAGTTACTATTTTATCTTGTTATCATTAGAGTCTGGATGTTGTAGATTTCACTTCAGGGTGGAAAAGGTAGTTTTAATTACACTAAATGTATGCATCCTCTTAAAGCCTTTTTGGTGTAAAAAGACTCCAACCTTGCTTTACAATGCAACTCCATAAATCCCTGAAAAGATTTAATCACCCTCTTTGCTATTAAATGCTTAATCCAAAAATAGCCTGGCTGCTTGGCGTCGTTTCAGCTGTCTCAATGAATATTCGCAGCAAGACAATAAAAAGTTTTTCAAGGTTTAGTCCACAGAATTTGTGAACTACTAAAACTGTTTTTAATAACTAGCTCAACCAACCTGCAAGTCAGAAGACTTGCTAAACTGTTCGTAAATTCTGGCGATTCGTAATTTTTTTTAGCAATTATTGTGCAGGTGATAGTCGTGAGCGAGCATTTCGTAAGTGTACTGTGAGACGGTGAATGAGTTTAATCCACGCGATTTCAGTAAGAAAAAAAAGTTCACCGAAGATGTTAATTTTATAAACGAAACAAAGGAAGGTGCCAAGTAGGATAGATAAGGTTAGTAGTGAAGAACCCTCCTTCCAAAAATAGTATTTTCAAACATTCCACCGTAGTAAAAAGTCCTGGGTTGTTTGTGGTAAGTTAGTTTATTTTCATGAATTAGTAGCTCAAAGTTGGATATCAAAATATTAGTACCTTGAAGCTACGTCTACAGCAAAATTGTTTAAAAAAAGATGAGTAACTGCAACAAAAATTCAAAAATTTACCTAGGAAGGATGCAATTACTTCCAAGGTGAACGAAGGTTACAGGTTAGAGGTCAGGTCAGGTTAGGTCAAGTTAGGTTAGGTTAGGTAGGAGACGCTATTAAAACACTCACCAAGTTCAACCATATCATTTGGATAAGGAGTTGATTCTTCTCGTCCTTTTAAGACAATTGCGTATAGGAACATGCAAAAAACCCGACACATTTTTGTAAAAAGACAGTTCTGTCATAATATTATACAGATATATGCCAATCCTCTTAATATTCATATACGCATTCGACAACAATTTACATATCAACAACAATCACAGCAATGGCTTTCCTTAATAGCAACCATCAAATCAGCCTTTATAAATCACAACAACCACGTGGTATTAAGTACATAGGTTCTATAAAAAATTGCCCCTTGCTGGAGTTCAGCAAAAAATGTATGCTCTGGAAAAGAAGGGTCTTGCTTGCAAAAAATGGGACACCGGCATTCAACGCAAATTATGTGATCATCACCAGGTAGAAGATTGGACTCTAAAATCGTACATGTCCGATGGCTTATTACGGGTGTACAGCAGGATCTTCTGCAAATTTTAACTTTCAAACCAAAGCACACAACAAACAGCGTGTAAATCAATTATGTTAGTACTTAGCTAATCAGTTCCTCTTTACTCTACCGACCCTCAAAAATCTTTGTTCGGAGTAAAAATTTCCAAAGCAATCAATCGATCTCTTTGCACAGGTTTTTCACACGGTCACACGTCTAAAGCAGTTATCGGTAGTACGTAGTAAGTAGGTAAATGTCATCCCGCAGTCTACTAGGTACTAGGTAAATGTTTCAAAAATTCGTGTTATGTTTTTTTTGCTCAAAAATCCGCCGTAAAAATTTCAAGTATCCTATGTAACACCTATGTTTTAATTATAGCGTTTTGGGGGCTCACGACCAGCACACACGTTCGCAGCCAATCAAATTGCATTACAAAATGAAACAACTGGTAATAAGGTTGAAGGTACATCAAGTTGCCGAGGTTAGGCATGAGCATGGCTAGGAAGTAACTTTAGGGACAAGAAGGCTTAGCGATTTCATCGACAATAAGGATGATACCTAGCGTTAATGTGACTTACTTCACTAAAAATCATCCCTCTGGAATATGTAACTGCATTGACAATTAAAACTCATGGACCTTACCGATACCCTACCGAAGTACTTGAACTTTGTAGTAAAATGAGTAGAAGGTAACATTTCAAAGGGGTTTAATTAGCACTTGGAAGCTGGCAGCTTTATAATGGAATTTTGAACTGTTCGGAAGAGAGTAGGGAGGCTAATTATAAAATCGCTAATGTGAAGGATCCTGAATGGAAACATCTGTCACAATTGATGTTTTCTAAATCATAAGTCAAAATAGGAAGGGTGAAGGAACGGACTGATGAAAGCAATCACAAAATCACCAACCGTGTGGAGTACTTATTTAACAAGCCCACGTAGAAATACATAATATTAATATCAAACAAGGGACATTGACTGTGAGGAGGGATACATAATAACGCATAGTTATACAATGCTACGACGACTTTGCAGTATAAAAAGTGTAATATCATACAAGTACATTTACGGTGGCTAAGGTAGAGTATGGAAAATGGTTACGAATTCAAAATACTGAAACAGGAAAAGATATATCGAAGTTTACAACAACAACAACAATAACAACAACAACAAATCAGATGGGTAGAGATGAGATGGAGAGATTCGCATTCTTTTTGGAGTTTTGGCAAGGACAAGGGAGGGTACACATGTAGGGGGTGAAACAGCGCAAAATTATATTTCTTGAAGTAAACGAGACTAAATTAACAAAGGGTGATAGTATGATATATATATACAGGGGTCAAAGATTTCACCACAGAGTTGTTGTCGAACACTTACCAAATTGAGCCACGTATTTGTAATGAGAATTTGATTTTTTTCATCCTACAATATCAAATCATCAAATTTCATTTCATTTCTGAAGATTTATGAAACAAACAATTCTTGTGAGAAGATCAACTCTTCCTAATCACTTTGCTTAGGGAACAACAGTGGCATGGTATTTTTTAATTTAACTTTGTAAATTACATCAACGCCGTTTTACACTTTTAAGCACACCTCTCAACCTTAGGTATGTCGGATCTGAGTTTGTAGTACTGATCTGTTAGTATGGCGTCATTCCTGTTTCTTGTAAATCCTAAACTAGCTTATGAAACGATAACTAATACCTTAATAACTAATTACCTTTCACCAACAGAGCCAACAATTCAAACCAATAAATAGTGCAGTAGTAAAAATTGCAGTTCATTTGCTATTTTTGACATCAACCGCCTGGTCATAAATTACCGGATCGTTTTAACATATCAGAGGAATCGGGAGCCTACTAGCCGAGCTTGTTTTGTTTCCCAATCCATCCGACTTTCATACCCCGAAGAAGAAAGTAAGTTGGTGTGGGTGTATTCGACGATTCGAACGCTAAATGGACAACCAGTAAAACTGCAGAACACTGGGGCAACGATCTTGTTAAACAGCTAAAGATTTATGGCACAGCACAGATGGATTCTTCTTTTTTTAATTCACTACCAGCACAAGGAACCAGCAAGCAGCTGAAAGGAATACTCGAGGGAAGATAGATGTTCTGGAATTGTCTTTGGTAAAACAACCACGTACAATTTCCATGCTCCTTAAGCCTTTCATCCAACAATCCAGTGTTCTAAGATTTCTTCCATATTTTTTATTATACAGATGGGCTTTTTACTCCGTTTTAATTACATATCTATTAACTACCATACATCTTGGTAGCTGGCTTCTGATTTCGATCATTTCATGTCCCAATCGGCAATCAAACAATCGATACAGAAGTTCCAAAATCGTTATAACTTCCAATCTAGTTTATATTTCCAAGTAGAAGATTTCCATATCAGCCCATCTCGTCAATGTCAACTGTCTATGTCTTAAAATTTCTCTGCAGATATTAAACTTCCATACCTACACCATTCCATGCCGTCCTCCCCTGCAAATGGGAGATTGCCGTAGCTATTATGATATTACAGATATAACATGGAGACTTGGTAGCTAGAAAAGGTAAAGTGTTGAGTTGATAGAAGAGGGGAATAAAAACTGTGAAGTTAGTTTTTTTACGAACTTCTCCGACAAAAAGGGAGTAAGAAATTAACGATGGTTAAAGGGAAAACATGGGAGAAAGTTAGAAGAAAAAAGTTGGTTTATTCTTTTTAAAGCATCTGCTTCTTCTCTCCCCTTCCGTGCCAATCCCTCCATGTTTTCTACCTCCGTCATTTTGCGAATAAACCCAGACAAAATTTACCTCCTCTGTTTATAAGAGATGTAGGATAGAGGTTATACCTGGGCAGGATATTAACTGGACCAGCACAAGTCCAAATGTGTATGTACTGGGGAAATGGGAGTGAAAGTTCTGTGTGAGAAACGAGTAAATAAAGTACAGATGAGAGGGGGGAATGCAACGGAGTGTTTTCCTCTTACTTCATCTACTCTACACAAACTACCACCAACATTAATGACCATCTATGCATAAGCCTTCCGCTTTTATGTACAAAACCATACCTCACAAACTACCCCTCTAGTAGTCTTACTTTTTCCTACTTATTTGCTTAGAAGTGGCAGTACTTTCCCTTAGTAGACATGTAGACGAGATTCCCCATCCAGTCAGCTCCTAACCTCTTCAATGTACAAGTTCACTTTTAAAGCTTCTAGTAGGTTGCTAGGTGTATACACACCGATTCGGAAGTGTTCCACACAAGATTCAAGATTTTAGTTTCCAGTCTGAGATTCCCTTTTAGGAAAAAAAGCAGAAGCTGATTGGGTAAAAGGGAAAAAATGTTTTTTTAAAACGAAAGTCAAATGCATATGGTGGAATTGTTGGATTCTAAGCTTTCCTAAGGTAAGTTTAGTGCACCATCTGAGTCCAGTTTTAGTATGCGGCGTGACTCCTTCCATCCATTTACCCTGGTGCCTATCTTTCCTCAACTTTCCTCAATCCCTCACTCTGTGTGCATAAGGAAACATGAAAGAAAGAATTCAATTCTTTCTACCACTTCCCCACAGAATTTGAATCCCGATTCCGAATTCCACTTAGGCCTTCAAAGTTTCTAACTTACACAATACGTGTAGTACAATCGTCCATCAATAATGTTCTTTGGTCTCTACTGGTCGCGCCTGGTCCGACTCCACAATCGCATTCTCACCCCGCTTGCTCTATGAATTCTTAATTGCTTCTAAACTCCTAATTGCTTTTTAGAAGTTATATAATATGTAATTCCTATAGAGATACATATGTATTCTTACAATATATCTTTCTTATAATGTTCTATAGCTTATATCTGTAGTGTATGCTACAGAGCGGATTCCAATTTCTTATCATTTGTGCTAGGTGATTATACACTCTCCTGGCTATTTACATTGCTTTTAGATTAAAAGCCTTCCATATCAGACATAAGTACCTGGTATATAGTTACATAGTGCATACATGTACCAACGAAAGTAGGGGTGGTGGTAATGTTGTTAAGAAGAATGAATTATTCTTAGAACCCAACCCTTTCTGCATTCTGATTCGGCTAGAGTGCATCTTGAACAGAAGTAGCCTAGCAATCTTCCTTGAAAAAGGCTAACACAAATACAAAGAATTGTGAAGTAGGCATGTGAATGTGATGTTGGATTTGTGGTGAATGCAGTCTACTCACACCCTCCGTTGTTCTTGGAATGAAAGGCTTTTAAAACTCATTACGCTACACAAGTCCTCAGTCTAACAAACAGCCTCTTAGTCTAGCTTACTAATGGTCTCAAGTCCCTAGCCAAGAAACTTTGGCATTGCCATTTCCAATCCATGCATTACAGGTTGATAAAGGAGACTGAGTTGGAATCGGCATAACAATTCTTTTGAAATACAATGGGATACGAATAGATTCCTACAATTGAGTTCAAGAACACGGATCCAGTTAAAGTAAGTGGAAATAAGTAAGAGGGCTTGGTGGACAATATCCAATCTTACAAGCTCTCATATATTTCTATGTAAGTACTATAAAGGTGCTCCTGTCCTATGGTACGATGGGCTTGGGTATTGGCCATAGGGAGTTGAATTGAATCGCAAAAGAAAGGGCAATCTCCCTTAACAAAATATAGATGTTTGGATTAAAGGAATATTGAGGAGACGGGATCGAATTCACAGAATCCACATAACTTACCACTTACAACAACCTTGGTGAAGCCCTATCGATCGAAAATGAGACAAGACTAACAAGATAAAGAACATGGGAACAGTTTTCTCCACTCCTTGGTTATGTTAGGACATTGAGAGACAGGGTAAAAGAAATAGACAGAAGGGAACAATCCCTTGTACAATGATTCGATTGGTAGTTTAGTCAAATTGAGAGTCTCTTCTAGACGTTACGGAATCTGAAAGGACCGAGGCCATCTTGTAACTTCGACATTGCGGGGCTGTGGGTAAGAACGATATCCAGATCTCAAATGGTGATCTTGGACCAATTTGACGTTGTCAAGCCATTTCAGATTCTATGCTTCCGACAGAACAGGACGAGTTGGCTTTGGCTCCAACTCAAATAACTTCTCTTGGTCAGGTCCTTCCGTCCGTCAAAACCCTCTTTGTTGGAATAACAAATGTGAGATACCAACTCTAACCAACTAACTTTATCGGATTTTCAACTTCTGAAGAGTCTCCCATTCTGACAGAGAAATCGTGGTATTATTTCTTATTTGATTAATCCGAATTTGGAAGTTAATTTTTAAAGCATCATCTTGAATTTAAATTTCAGACGAAATATACGTAGCTGTCAAACATATGAACACCTACTCACAATTCGATTTGAAATCCATCCCTCTGCTCCAATGGAACTGTATCCATTAAAGACCTAGGAATTCCCGAATATCACAATAAATTATATAAGCTCAGATAGTTTGAGCTACAGAGAGGCTTGTAACAGTGTGGGGAAAGCATCATTTGCAGTTACATCTCGTCTGGAATATTTTCCTCACCGCGTTCCACACCACATTAAACCACACATTCTATTGTGTGCATTGTGCCTCTATTTGACAGAAAATGTAGACTAGGGTTGCAGTATTGGTTAGATGATCCAAATAATTTACATACTCAAGTGTAATCTTCAAGTCAGGAAAAAGATCTGCATAAGACAGCTCGGGATTTCGGCTAACACTTCTCCCTAAGATGTGTCTCAAAATATTGATGATATGTGTTCATAAGCATCCCTAATATATCCAATCCACTCGTGGTCAAAAGAGGATCTTGCAAGTCGTCTGTTGTATAATGTAGTCTACTTATAATACATATAGGAAATGCAAATGCGATTGTGGTTTCTTTGAAGACGGAGAATGTATTCAAAAAGACATACAGGGCTTAGTTATATGTAGCAAGATTGTGGTTTCCTTGTATCTAATAATATTGGTCGGTGACGGGTAGTTGAATATAGACGGATAGTTGGATAGTTAGATCCGCTTTGTATTGATAACAAAGCCGTTCTATACTTCCTTTTGCCAACAAAACCTGGAGATTAAGATGCAAACTGTCTAGTCTCTAGCCCTGTTCTATTTACTTTTGTCAATCATTCCTCCAGCTTTTCTCGATTTGAGTGTGGCTGGCATGCATAATTTATGTAGTGGAAAGAACACGAGCACGAACCCAACAGGGTGTGGGAACTGGGGGAAAGTCTGAGCCTTCGCTTATATTTATATTATGATATTCCCAGTCGGTATTTGCAGAGGACATTATAACAACAATTCCTTGATATTCCTCTTCAAAGATTATCATATCCTTTGCCAAATGCCAACTATGTCGTTAAATCCAGCAACCCTCATTTCTATTCCTTACCGCAGCTCAACATTTTCAACTAAAGTGTATACCCGAAACCTACCATTTCCTTTGGTTTCCTTATTTACAACCGGGAGTACACACCTAAACTTTACAACTTGTGTTTGACTCACTGTAAGAGAAAGAGAACGGAGGACAGCTTACAAAATTTAGAATAAAGCTTCAAATAAAAATAAAACTGTTCCTCTAATGGCAAGATTCGCAGCTTCGCACCCCCTGCATCCTATTCCTCCATATTTCGTCTGGGTCTGCGTCAGACTTTTTTTCAATATCAAGTGTAGTTAGAGAAAGCAATTTGTCTCGGCGGCTGACAAATATCTTCTTTTAGACTGACAGGCAGGTTCATCTGATAAACTAAGATATTTTGTACCCAAGCCGAGGAGGAAGTTTACTAGATAAAAAAGCTCATCTTGGCACCACATTTCGGTCATGAATACCCTCCGTTTGGACATTTCGATTGAGCTTGGACTTCGCATAAATCATGAATGTCGAGGTGGTGGCCTTGCTACATGAGGAATTCGACTTCTTCTAGAACTCTAGACTGCTGAGCTGGACAACTCAATTATTTATGCGTTTGGCTCAATCCTCAAACATTTGGATTCTATTGGTTTGTCGTTCGCTGCTGTGGCTTGTTATAAAACGTACACGATATAGGTAACGGTACTTGCTTCATGCAAGTTTCAAAATAATAATAAGTCAAATCACTCAATTTCAGTACGTGATTTATATTGTTTCCTTGAAATGAAAATGTCAATTCTATTTACAGATTGATTGTAAGAATTAAAGAAATACCTTGTGAATTTGAATTTCAAGTAAAGTCAATAAAAGTTGTTATAAGAAAACATTAATTATGTCCTGAAAGTATCAAAACTACTACTAATTGCAGATGTGCGTATCCAATATGGTTTCCTCCTAACTTTATGTAATATCAAGTCACCAGAGGAGATGCTTTCTCCTTTAGTCGGCTGTACAGGTTAGGAAAAAACAAATGAAAGTTATGAGACGTGTTCACTGAAGTAAATGGGAGATGAGAAATACGATCTTAATAAAAGCCTATCCTCCTATAACATTACCGTTGGCTTTGGCTTGGCATGATTTACGCAAAACTGTACGGTTACGTTACGGCAACTCCGTAATCTCTACCATCCTCAAACTCCAATCCTCCAAGCAGAACATCTTCCTTCCTACTCCTATTAATACCCCTCACATTTCAGATGTTTCAAATATTCAAATATCAAACCCTTCAGAAGCCTCTCCTCTTAGAAACAAATTAATGCACACAAATGCACACTCATCCAAATTTATACAAATGTTACCATCAAAGGGACGCAAAGTACAAACAAACAAAACGAATCATGTCAAGCATCAAATCAAAGTCGAAGAAAACGACAACGAAAGACAGTTCAAAATTTTTGCGGATCAAAATCCAGATAAAATAAGCCCATAGTCTTCGTGGAAAGTATGGAGAAGTGCGTGGGTGGCAAAAAATTACCCGAAAAGATGTCGTCGACTTTGGACGAATCCAAAAGACCCTTCCTCGGCGATACAAAAAATGAAGTAAAAAAGTTATCCCACATCCTGATACGTATTCTGGAGCCTTGTTGCAACCATGCCGTATGTATGATCTGATGATGGTATATGAAACGTGGATTCTGATTCTACAGATCTTTGTCCTCCTCATGTTTTCCCTACACTTCCACGCTCTTAGCGGTGGTGGAAGTAGAAGAGTATGAATTAGGTATTCTCCCCATCTGAGAGACGAAGATCACATAATAATGCTCGTATGGTGTACAACTCTTGTACATGTACGTGCTGGTGAGGGTGTCACTAGGGGAAGATATGGATTGGAAATGTGAGGTAGTAGAGATTACTTAGGGTTAGTGGTGGTGCTGGTGGTGGCGAGGCTAAGAGAAAGTCTGGCCTCGTCGACCCCATCCCGATAGGAGAGTTTCGGGTTCCCTTTCTCTTTGTGCTTTGGCTTCTATCGCTTTGGGGTCTCTGCTAGATTCTGGATACTGGTTTTGGATCTCGTGTTACATACCTACTCACTTCCTCTATATATATATGTGCGATATTATGTACTAGTGGGTTACAACATTGGAACAGACGCATTGCGACATCAGGGAGGCTTTAGATCCGCAAATCTAGCTTGGAAACCCTTTCCCCCCAACTTCCTATGTATCATCAATGGGAATTTAAGTACCTACTTCACTTTGGAACTTGGAACTTACTACAGCACCAAGGGCTGATATGTTTACTCCTATTTTATTGGATGAGCGTTTTAAACCAGGAAAATTATCCGGCTTGGTATTCTCTGAGTATTCATGATCATATCATATCCTTCCATTCACTCTTCTTCTATGCTTTCTCAATCCAACAGACTATCTGTTTGTACCAGCTTGCCATTGATTTAACGTGAATTAAGGCCCACTGATAGTTGCTAGTAATATCCACTAGCACTCCAGTAGCCGCATTATGTTTCAATCTTACAAATCTATCAGGGGTAGTTATTAGTAATCTATTTTCAAGATCCCAACCGTTTTAATTGTCTGCAGTAAATGGTCAACGACCTCAACGTCCGATTGAATGACATTGAGCTTCCTAAACGGGAAAAGGACTTTTTTTTATTCCTGTTGGAGAAGGATGTAAATGTTGTTGGCATATAAATCCTTAAAGATATGCTGAGGGGAGTGCTAAGTGGAGGAAGTAATGAAGAAAAGTTGCAGGTGAAGGAAGAAAAAGTGAGACAAGTGGACAGCTGAGTATGATATGTGACTGAGATTTGCAGCTGCCACAGAGAAGAATTATAGTTTCAGAAAATAACAATTATTTTTCGCTATGCAGTATGAAAGTATGAACTATACAGTCATATATGGAGGAGGACGTACTAGAAAGCCCAGGGCAGGGAGAAAAAACTTTGGCTGTCAGATGCCATGAAATGAAATGCTGGGCCCAACTGCTTCCTCTCCACATCCTCTTTTAATGTTTCTGTAACTAGCCATTAATTTTTTAGGCTGAAATATTACACCACAGATATGTACAACTTTCTCTACACTTTTTCCCTAAGAATATTTCATAAGTTGGAGAGAGATTCCTTCACATCCATGTCTACTTTCCGGAACCTGTCTAGTAGCCTTTGATGTGAAACTTAGACACTTTCTTTGATACATCTGCCCTTACTTTAGAAGAGTGCGGGGTTATCAGTTATACATAGGTAGGTGAAGTCATGAAGTATGTACGTCATTTTCGTGGAGTTCACAGTCACTCTGACATCCGCCGACATCATTAAATGATCACAAAATGACCACCTAGTCTATACAGA
>JAQFZA010000464.1:0-19765 GCA_034695115.1 Desoria olivacea | reverse complement strand
GTTTTAAATCAACGACTCCATTTATCTCTCAGTATATTGAGCAAGGCTCACCGGGGGCAGGTAGGCACGTTGGCTCATAACCGACCGTTTAAAATCAACGCTCCATGCTTCATCTCTCAGTATATAGAGCTAGGCTCACCGGGGGCAGGTGGGCACGTTGGCTCATAACCGACCGTTTAAAATGAAAGACTGCATGCTTCATCTCTCATTACAGAGGGCTAGGCTCACTGGGGGCAGGTGGGCACGTTGGCTCATAACCGACCGTTTAAAATCAACGCTCCATGCTTCATCTCTCATTATACAGAGCTAGGTTGGGTGGGGGCAGGTTGGCACGTTAGCTCATTTTCGAGTCCATAGACTCTTTTAGCATCTGAGATTTTTCTGTTGGGGCGAGCTCTTTTTTACGTTTGTAACGTTTTATTAATTACGAAATTGCTGACTCTATGAAATCGCCATTGAAATTATTCTACTTCAAATATTTTTATTTTGTACACTAAATGTTTGAGCCGTGTCTGAGTGTAAGGTGTAGAGGTTTATGTGTGGTTATGGATGATGTGTGTGCTAATAATTATGAACTTGGTGGATTGAGTTACTTAGTATAAATAATCAATGTCAAGTAAGATTCTTATTGAAAATGGCATAAATGGACAAAGTTACAGAGTTTTTGAGAGTACAGAGTGTCAGAGTTTCTGCAACTAAGCAAGTGGAACAACTGGGAACAACTGCGAACAACTGGATAAGAATTGAGATTAGAATGCCTTTTTATACACAGTTCAGGTAGAAAAAGGTTGTCTTGGAGGATACAAAAAGGTAGTAATTAATGCTAGGTTTTCCGGGTTCACTAAGAGATTATAGATTAAGTCCTCGTAGGTTACAGATTAGAAAGGCAACAGGCCATCATATTTAGCTTACAATACGTAGAAGTTCAAGGATAAAAGTAGTAGTGACCGGTTACAGGAAAGTCTAAGAATAAATGATAAAACATCGTACGATGTGTACTTAAAAGTAAAGGGTCCTTGGCAGGAACCGTACACTAAAAGTTAGAAGTGGTGGTAAAGGGACTCTGGAAAACGTAAAATGTCACATAAATAATTTGATATCATATATAGGATATCATATACACGATAGGCAATATAGTTTGAGACCGAAGTCGTATTTTGCTGTTGACATACGAAATAGATCACCTTCAATCTTTTGCAGCCGAAAATTGAATTTATTGGTTAACGATGGCTTAGAAAAGTACAATTCCATTTATATATCAACATCATATTAAATCATTACTATTGTTTTGTGTATTTCTCCTTTATTTATATTGCCATACAATTTAATTGTTTAGAACAACTTCAGACTTTTCTCCCACAAGTAGTGTTTCGTACTACTAATTTTTTCTGGTAGTTCTGATTCTTGTATGAGTACTTGATTTTAAATCGTAGTATTTCTAGTCCTAGTTCCCGATTTCAGTAGTTCTTGCAGTTCCAGTTCTAGTACTCTATGTATAGAAATATTTTTTCATAAACACATAAATTGCCAACAGAACGTTTTGGAAAGGGGAAAAGGAAACCTTCAATATCGCTCTATTTAAACTGATAATAATTTAAATTCGCTAAGACTTTTTCATGTACTTTTTGCGTTTTGAATTTTTTTTTTTGACATAAACGGTTGGTGTAAATTGCCCAGCGATGACCCATTTAAGATATGTCCCATTATCCTAGTCCCCATAAATAGGTCACTGATGCCCCATGAATGGGGCGGTGATCCCCGTTTGAGAAGTTATGTCCCATTATCCTATGTCCCATATATGGTGCGCTGAAGCCCCATTTGAGAAGTTATATCCCTTTTGGCTACGCCCCACTAATCAGGCACTGATTTTCGCCTTGCCATGAAGTGATTTCAATTGGTTTAGCTTTATAATAGTAGTTTTTAGAAGGAGTTTAGATCATTGCTCAAGTAAATCATGTAATTTTTGAATTCATACAGACTCGGTTAGATGTGTCATCCTTAATTATCAATTTAAAAATGTCAAAAACTGACCGCGTTAAAATTTGAGTAGTATTGGGAAATGACATGTGAACTGCATTTGCATTTTTGCAGTTGAAATTTGCAGTTGAAATTAATCGTCAAAACTTCACATAATGAAATGGATCCAAAGTTTTGACCTCGTTCCCAAGAAAGGAGGTGCATTCCATTCGTTATTGAATGGCATTTTTTGTGCAATTCAACCTTGTCAGCTAAATTTGAAGCAAACTGTTCGAATGGACGTCTTCCAAAATGGAGCTGACATTTCCTGGTTTTCATAAACAGAAATTGTCCATGGTCGAAAATCTAAAAAAATAAGGGATTTTTAATTACAATTTTAACTCGAAAGGCTTTGTTTGACATACCTATATACTATACTATATATACCTAGCCTAGTCTAACCTAACCAAACTTAATTCCCAAACAACCTTTCGAAGTTTATGCAAAATGTACACATCGACCCTTCTTAATCTTTAAGTTATACGCTAAGCCTATACCCTATGTAAGTTCCTAGTGTATCCTATAGTTATACCCTATGTGATGTAAAGCTTCACTTCAGTCTTCTCCAGTTTTCCGTAACAGTCACAACATACCATGTAAAACATGTATTACTTGTATTATACATTTAATTGGTAAAAAATCAAGTGTATTATCAATCAGTGTATTTTTTCATAACATTTTTAATAATAATTACTTATTCTTATGAAATACGTCCACGTTCACGTAATGTAATTATCTATGAATTTAATCTTGAACATTTTTATTTTGTGTGTATTCTGCAGTCTGATGAAGGCTAATACCGAAACAAGTCACTTAGCAGAATAAAGGAGTTGAGAGAAGGAAGTTGTAAGTGCAATTTTAAATTATTTTTGATCGGAACATCTACCAGTCATCAGAAAATATCAATCATTCTTCTAACCATAGGGAATAAATCTATTGCAAAAACTAAACCGTAAGTCCATTTGGTGAGAGTTACAAGTATTTCCTTTTTCTGCAACGCATTTTTGTAATTTTAAAGTAAGCCAATTTAAAAAATCAAGAAAGTATTTAGTTCCAACATTAATATTTTGGGATGTAAGAGTTTATACAGACGAATTATAAATATTTTGTAAGATCCCAGAGCTACCTCAAGTTTAAGAAATCAAGTCCATCAAGTTTACATCCTAAGCCAACCAACTGCGCTTACTTCAAAAACCCATCCACATGTGGGTTTAGAAACCTTAAATCCAACAATATGAATTAGAAAACGGTCCGTAGATGACAAAAATGATGACGTGACAGAAAGCAATTTCAATAACTACAGGCTCTTACGAGGATTAAATTGTTCAGAGGAGTACTCCAACCACTGAATTGGACGTCGGTCCCCTTTGTCGTTATTAACAATTATCGTGCCAAAAGTATTGCCCTTATTTGTTGAAGATAATCACTGTCAATGAGCAAATTGGTTCAATTGCTCCAAAAATATTTAAAATCTTTACTAAAGTTCCTACAAAAATTCGGTATTAGCTCGGCTCGAAAGTTCAGCTCTAGCAAAAATCTAGCAACATTCTGCAGAACGACATGACGATTCAAGTGGTCCTAGTACGTTTGGAGGATCAAGTACCATTAATAAAGCATTAATCGAAAATGTATATGTATCCAATATTGTCAACACAGAACAGACTGACCTTTTGCAAGATAGTATTGTCATGTAAATTCATTTGATAGCCATGGAGGTATGCAAACACGGAAAAATACCATTATCATACGTTTTCAAGCCTGTTTTAGTTGACACACTGCAAGAAGTTGAAGCTGTCTTCTCTCCTGACATGTAAATAATACCGTCTTCTAAAGATATCGATGAGTATTTTAATATTCGTCCAACAGCATGCAGTTTCAGCAACGAGGGAGGGGTGTTTGCCATTAAAACCCCAAAAATCTACATATTTTTTCTTTGATTTTCGTCCCGCACATTTTGCGTTTAAAGGTTCAACCTGTAACTTAAATGTTCCTGCCGGTTCGTTCAAAAGGAAACGACAGAGACGACTTATCCAGTCACCGCTTTAGACTTGGACTATTGTCGTGCATCAGTTAATCCTTTGTGTAAATTACCATAGGTTTGTTCGGAATTTCACAGATTAAAATTAAGATTGTACATTTCATTTCACTATTTGTTAGTGTAACCGAATTACAAGATTTATTGTATTTCAAACCTTTTAAATTTGTTTATTTTTTGCATAGTTCCAACTCCGACATGACGGGAACATGCGGGGACAAGAAATCAAGAATGCATGCCCGTTTTCTTTTTGAGCTGGTTACAGAACCAATATGAGCCAGGTTAATGACAATGCCGCTATTATACTCATTTACCAGTAGCAGCAACCAAAATTCATCGTGAAACTGGAAGCAAGTATCAAATTGAAAACACTAATTTAATTGAGGTATTACGAGTAACCTTAGGATGTGGCTGTGTCGTTTGAAGTCGGAATAGAACCATAACAAATCCAATACAAAATACTGCAACAACAAATTGAGAGGATATAACTTCGAGCTCCTGTTCCCTTTGCAACTAAGTACTCTTACAACTTGTGCTCCACAAATAGTAGGTAGTTTTCAGCAAATGCGATTGGTGGGAATTAATGGAATAATTGACAATAACATCAACCCTAGGCAGACTAGAAAATAAACAGTTGCAATTATCTAAACCCCACATCGTACTTGTAAGAGTTCAGTTCATTGAGTTTGGTATCTTTCTTTATACTTATCGCTTAGGACCATACCATATTGCTGCCATTGGTATTTCAGGCGTTGTAGTTAAACCAGTCTACAGTGGCAATCTTGTTGGTGACGACGACATTTTGATGGGGGGTATACTTGCTTTCTTGTTATTGCGAATTGGCCACAAGTAGATTAAAGCGATTATGGAAATTCGCCAAGATTTTCGCGAAGCGAATCTTAATATAACCTATGCTATTCAAGTGAAAAATATTTTGTATTTAACCTTTATATAAGCTCAACTTTTTGTTCAGTCAGTTAACTTTTTTTAAATTTTATTATGAAATGAATCAAATTATTTACTGATTTTATTATTCACAAAAAAACATTCATGACGCAAAATCAATTAATGTCAATCAATGAGTAAAATTTAGAAGATCAGTATGTAAAATCGAAGGAATGCCACCTAATGTCTTACGGGAACCATTAAACGATTGTGTAAGTTTTTTATGAAGCTTTTTGACAGCTAGGTATTTTTTTCTATATTTAAGGCTCATGATGTTGAGTTTGTAGACTATTTCAGTGTCTACAACTGAAAAAAACTTAAATGATAGCAAAGATAGGTATAGGTAATTTAATGCTCGCATATGACACCAGCCGAAAATCTCCACTCAAAAAATGAAATTTCAAATTGCCCCGACATTCCATTTTTGTTCACTGTGGTAACCCTTCAATGGGTATAATATGACACACTTTTCCCAGCAAAGCTCATTCCGCTTCTAGACTTGGAAGAGTAACAGCTGGTTTGCCCGGTATATTTGGACTTTCTTTTGGATTTTTCGAAATTCAAATGAGTTCAACTCATTCCTCGGAAGAACTTGAGGAGTATTGACGGGAGGTTGTTGCTCAAATGGAACAACAACGGTGCTTTATCTTGGCTCAGATGGCAGCTGTAGAGCAGTCATTCCCTTCTCGTGCAATTGTGAAACCACGGAAATGGAATGGACCCATCACTTCACGGAAGTCAAGAACAAGACACTTATAAAGCTGTGGCCTTAAACACTCGTCTCTAGGTTTTTTGTAATTGTTTAATTACAAAGTGTTGGGACGAAATTCCCAAAATGGATGGACCAGGATGATGACAACCTCTCCATGGTGTGGTCGGGTACCGGAATCTTCTTCTTGAAGCTTGCGAATAGTCTTTGAGAAAAATTTGTGGGTTGACAAAACTAAATAATGGGTGCTTCTATTTTTTAAGTGCATTATTTGTATATCTTTTCGTATTATTTACACCCACTTTAATAATAATAATTAAGTTGGAATATTTGAGGAACGAATAATGTTATTAAATACATGTCTCAATTTGCCCATAATTCAAATTATTTCAAATATTTAAAGGTTAAAGGTAAACTTATCATTTCAAAAACTTCTTACATCGCCGCAAAACGTATTTTTCACTGATAATTACAAAAGATTTAAATTTGAAGGCATCGTTTCCCATGCATTTTTAATCCCTAGGCCTAAGCGTAATTAATTGCATTATTTATAATTATCCTTTATTTGACATCATTTCCTTTTGCAATTTGTTAATAACTCTCAAATCGAGTCTAGTGTTTCCAGAATACGCCACGCGGAGGCCGTTTGCTTGGCATTCCATCCCACCCTTCCAAATTACCCTTTAAATATACAAAATATACAAATATACACCACTAAGCTGTTTCATACCCGGAAATCGAGGAGTCTTAACTACTGTTAAACGCTTCAGTAAGCGTTTGAAGTACTGGACCACTCGAATTCCTTGTAGGTAACAGCTCCTCTACCCACTCCCGATCCAGAACATCTTGCTTATGTCCAGAATAATGAAATCTGACCATCGATTGGTCCGTTGGTTCATACCCAAACAGAGCAAAATGTTCTAAACCAACCACATTTTGGTCCAAATGTTCATCACTCATTACTGGAATGGGTAGCGTAGCAGCCCCGTCCAAGTCCTCTTTGACTGGTGATGTCAAAGAAAGTTGTAAGTCATCAAAAGCCGAAAAACTTTCGTCACTCGTTAAAGAGCCAGAAAGGTCGGAAACGTTTTAAGAAGACATTATCACAGCTAAGTAAGTGTGGCAGAAGTTTTTTAAAAATCCTGGATCGAAACATTAAAAACATGAGACATGAAAGTAAGGAAACCAGTGAAGACTATTTTTTTTATTAAATGTGTCTTGACCCATCTAAACTTCTAACTTGACAGGCCTCTGAAATACTAAACAATGTTCTTGGATTTTTTAGGCAATTTTTCCTGGAGTTCTAATTTGAAAAATTTATTAAACACCTATTTGTATTTTGTAGTATCGCTTCTGAACATATTTTCAACTATTTCTTGCGGTTGGCCGCTGTAGAAGTGATTTGGTGAACAGTCGAATAGCAGGTAGCCATACTTTTCAGTAACACTATCATTTATGTTATACTGTTATGTAATTATTTTCTGAAAACTGAAATTGCAACATTTTATCATTTTCAATAACTAAATGCGGTTTTACAAACTTTCTGGGGTGTTAGCCTTATCGGCACTAAATGAAACCTCTAGATTATTATTGGCAACTTATTCTAAAACCTTATGCCAAATAATATATATATATATAGGCCATTATAGTATACCGAAATCAACTTGTTCACTTTTTCCCAATTTGATATGTTTGTTAAATCCTGCTTCTGCTGAACTAGTAGGATGAAAAGTTACATGCATGTCTGAACTAGTAAAATCAGAAATTCTGGACTAAGACGCATTGAACTATTTTTGCTTTTCGGACTAAACCTCTACATTTTGTTTATGCCACTCAAAATGAGTCATAATGCAAAAAAATTATCATTATCACCGCCCTCGGTGTTAATGAAACACTTTTAGCATTTAGAATGGATGGAAGTGAATGTATTAAATGACGAGGGACTGATCTATCCGACAAGTATCGTCACGTGTTCGATTTGGCTGTTCCAACTAAACTTCAAGGGGTCACCGGGACATTTAAGTATATCCAGACCAATGTACTTTTAAGGGTCGAAAGTCCTCAAAAGATCTCCAACTAAACTCCTTACTACTGCCTTCCAAATCTCAAAACAGGTCTCACTTTCTCACCAACTGCTTCTGGTTCATATGTATGATAGAAGTCATCCGGTAGGCCTCTTAGCAGGGGGAGTTCTGGAACTTCCAGAATCCCCATTAAACAAATTGAACACACATCCTGCAGTTCGGGATGACTGCAGTTATCCGTGAAGAACTATAGGAGCTGGGCCATTGAATCCTCCATATTCTCCATTTTGATGAAACAGTAAGGAACTTTAGGAAATTGTCAAGATGTTTACAACAAGGTGACAGAAAGAATACTAACCTGATAGCTTTTTCATCCTGGATTTTAATACCTAGAAGTAGAATAGAAAGATCTGTTTTTGAACAAATCATCAAAACGGCTAACGTCAATTCTATTCCAGTCACATTCCTAACGGATCAATTTCTACTTCTTACTTCTCTTCCTTTGTGGGGAACCACTATCCATTGACCCTATAATGCATGCAATTCTTCCCAGTTGTGACCTGTAATTATGTGTCAAGTTTAGTTTACCTTTAATTGGTCCAATATGCTTTAATAGAGCAATCACACAAAACACACTATTCCGCAATCTGACAGTTCGATGAGGCTACGGGGATTGAGATGCACGAAGTTCAGGATGACACTATAATGTTTCCAATAAATCGAAGAGGAACAAAAATATAATTTTTGATTGTAAAGAACACTATAGGGTATTTATTCCAGGAAAAGCAACAAGGAAAAGTTTTGTATATTTATATATTACTGCAGGAGATGCTCACTGTCCAATCTCCACCTCCAGATTTATCTCCACTCCAAGTCCAGTCCCCTCTGCTTTGGTCATCAGCCTCACTCCGCATTTCCTCTCCTATACTAAGTAGGTTACCCCTCTACTTCGCTGCATAACAATTTATACACTTCTCTCTCAGTATTTTATGTATGCTATCCTATTAGTCTTATATAAAAGCATCAGATTTCGACTATTTTTGGATAAACTGTATTGTTAAGAAGTCAAAATGCTCTCAATTTTTTTTCCAAAGCCACACCCCCTGGGGAGATACTTAGCCCCACTAAAAGTCAGGGACTTTAAATTTGTCTAGAATCGGTAGAACTCAATTAGTAGAGCGTATATACAAAAAATCAGACAAAAATGTAGTTTAACGTCAGAGATATTTTCAAAACAGTTTTCGAAATCACCCATTTCGGTCAACTTTGAGCATTTTTTTCTAAAAAAGACGCAGAGGTTTAAGCTTAGCAACACGTGATACATTTAGGCCAAGATCTGAACTATGCAATGCATTAAAAAAATCCTGGTGGTTTTTACGATTCTTCGAGAGATAAAAGTTTCAAAATTGGGCTAAATATAGCCGACATTTTGCCGAATTTAGGCTAATTTTAAAAAAACGTCTACAATTATATTTTGAGAGCGATGATTAAATCCTAAGGATTTCTAGGCGTTTTTAAAAATTGAGTGTGTATACTTAGTTGTTAATGGTGTTAATGTTTTTGACATTTCCTGGATTGTAAGTATTTTATTTGAAAGGTTTCAGTTATTTAAAAAAAGAAAAATAGTTTCTGATTTGAAATTGATCTCCATGTGATGATGAATAGTATTTTAAAGAAAATTATTAACAAATTCATTAATGATAAAAATTTTGTGATGCAGGGTGGGTTTTTTGATAATATTACTGTAATTGAGAGAGTTTTGGGAGAAATAGTGGTCACCCAGGAAATTATTAATTTGATTAAAGAGAGTACCTGTGAATCGGAAATGGCATTCCGCCCTAAGAAGTGCAAAGTTATGGTAATTGACATGAACATGGCTAAGGAGAAATCTCGGTCTGTGGAGGTTTTTTGTCAGTGGTGTTGAAATTGAGAGAGTAGACTCTGTTAGGTTATTATGTGTTATGTTAAATACGAATTGGAAGTGGGATTTAATGTATATGGCATGATAGGAAAAGCCAGCAAGAGGTTGTTCATTTAATACAAATTTTATGACAGTGGGTATCCAAGGGCTGAATTTAAAAAAAGCATTTGTAAAGTTTATTAGGCCGATGTTAGAGTATTGTCCAAGTGTGTGGGGTCCAGGTTAGTCTAACACGTTGAGTCAGAAAATAGAAAGATGTCTGGCTATCATTAGTAGGAAATGTGTTAATAGGAACAATTATAAAGTAGTGTTAGAAGAGTTGAAATTGGTAAATGTCAGATCGTCGAGAAGTTGCATTAATTAGGTTTGGGAAAAAGTTGCTGCTCAGTATAAAAAAAAGAAAAAATATGTGGTTACCTAAGTTGGAAGGGCGTTTGAACGATAAGGTATTGAGAGGAAGATATTTTATTTCAAGGTGATTAAGAACAAGAGATATGGTGGCCCTACAATTCTATTATTACCTCGCCTATGTAAATAGGATTGAGAGCTTATGATCTCGTCGTGTCATGAACCCCCAACAAGATCACCATAGACGCTTAAGGAGCATACCAGAATTAAAGGATCAACGTATATAGAAGCGGAATGCAGCAGACCAAGAAGCGGTAGAAGCAACAGAAGTAAAGGTGCTACTTAAACATGCATAGGAGCGGAATGGAGCAAAATATGGCTTCTAACATACTTATTACATGAAATTACATCATTTGCTTCAGAAGCAAGTACTTGGTAATTAAACGCAGACATTTGGGAACGCAAAGCAACCCATTTCACAAGCAAATACGGCAACATCCAAATCAAGCCCAACAAATTTAGAGTGGAGGCATTAACAAAGACAGACAATTAAGAGCAGTATAGATTGTTTTTATATCAATGTGGTATTTTTTACCCTAACTGGCATTCGATTTTCAAAATTGCATAGAAAACTGACCAAATCGGGGTTGGATGTAAATGCAGACCTCGTCGAGCATTTATGCATTTTATGTATCGTCATGATTTTTTTCACGCTAGTAGTGGGGTGCATGGCCGTTAGTACGGAATTGAGGCGTTCCGAACTTCGGGCATTCCAGTCTGGGCTACCCGGGTAAAGCATTCTGGGACGGGTAGCCCGGAGAAGCCGGAAATCCGGGCGGAGTTTTTCTTAGAGCTAACCCGGGATAGCTTGCCGTGGTGCTTACCCGGGCCGGAGCTTATCCGAGTTTTTTCCAGGAGCTTAGAGGGCTTACCCGGACGGGAGCTTATCCTGCTGCTTATCGGGCAGTGGCGTAGCAAAAGCAGTGGCCCTGCTAATATTTTGTGCATGCACATTTTCCCTTCAGCCAAGCAGACGGAGAGAGGTAGGTAAGGAATATAAATCCCTATACTTCTACACACTCCATCTGCATGGCCTGAATTGTGAAGGGTGTCAACCACCCAACACACTCCCTTATGTAAATGACTTAAGGCTTGAATGCTTTTAAAAGCTAAGGGACAGATGTTCAATTCCTTAAAGGAATTTTAATAAGGGCTCTTGACGGTCTTATGCTTTTAAAATGCTTTAAAAATAAGACGAGGAGGACTTAACTCCCCCACTTCCCCTGTCCACGCTTGGCTTGACTTTTTTCTGGCTTTTTTCAGTTGACATTTTTTGGAAGTTGGAATTTTGAGATTCAGGCTGGAAATTCTGGACAGTGAACTTGGAATTTGGATTTCTATTATAAATTGAGGATTTGAAAGCTAAGTTTGGACTTTTACGGTCAATTGAGGATTTTGAAGTTAAACTTTGGGCTTTTACAGTCAACTGAGAATTGTGAAGTCAAACTTTTGACTTTTACCATCAATTGAGGTCTTTTAAGTTAAAGTTTGGACTTTTAATGACAATCAAGGATTTTCAAGCTAAAGGTTAGACTTTTACGATCAACTGAGGATTTTTAAGTTAAAGTTTGTACTTTGACGGACAATTGGGGATTTTAAAGCTGAAGATTGGACTTTTACGGTCAATTTAGGATTGTGAAGGTAAAGTTTGATCTTTAATGGTCAATTGAGCATTGTCAAGTAGAAAGTTATACTATACTTTTACAGTAAATTTAAGTTTGTGAAGTTTCAATTTGGATTCAAAATGGCCAAAGTTAAAGAACTATATGTAAGTACAATACGGATATTGTCATTTAAATGACAAAGAAGTAACAGTATTGTTATCCCGAAAGGAATTCGCCAGCATGACTGATGGTTCGGTTACTACAAAATCTGATCCTCCATCCGAAAACAAGTTTTGTGGACACATTGATTGTGTCAAGCTTATTAAAAGAGAAGTTGAAGAAATACATAAACTGTATAGTGTCTGTAATCATCCGAAAATAGTGATGATCCGGAATTATCGGAATATTGTCCGATGGAATAGATTTTTCCCTTTACCTTGGGAGAAGCCGGAGGAAAAAAAAGTCCGAATGCCCTTCTTGCCAGGTAAGTAATTATTTGTACATATGCTAATAGCTTTTAATGCTTCATCTTTCTTCTCAAGCTAATCCCTTCGACATTTCGACCAAAATGGGTTAGCCTTATAGGAGGCATAACTTTCCACTCGACATGGGGTTCCTTACGCAAATTACGGAATCGGACCAAAAAAATACTATAGGGATTACGGTTTAATAATGAGGAAATATGCTGTCAACGGTCACCGCCTCCCCGTGCTTTAATTTCTTAGGTTGAGCTGTAACCTATTGTTATAACTATATTAGGGATTTTTTTAAAATAGGAAGAAGCAGCAAAAGAGGGTGCAGCTGCTGGGAGTCACGAGGGGCCTTCTCATACACCTTCTAGCTTGGTGGTACATCCCGTTGCATCCAGCGCTCCTAAGTAATTCACAATTCTCAAGATTCTTGGATTGGATAGCAACAAGGAATTCGCCACAGCTTGTACCTCCAACAAACCTTCGGCCCCAAAGGTCCACCCTCCCCCACCCATCATCCCCTCAGGTCCAAGGTCAGCTTCCAAACCACCAGCCCCCCGGAGGTCAGCTTCCAGAGCCCCTTTATACGCCATTTCTGAAGATGCCAGGCTAGAATACGAGGCTGCAAGGAAGACAGCGAGCCAGATGCAAACATTTTTTGGGGAATTCAATGTGTAATAAAAGTAAGCCATCAGTCACGAATGTCTCGACGGTAATAAGAGTTTAAGAGACATAGCAGATAATAAGTACGGGTTTTTATATTCATAGAAGCTGAAGGACATGAGGATGACAACGAGGGATCAGTAGAGATTTTTCATTTTTGATATTTGATATTTGTTTACACTTTAACCAATTCGCTAAAATAAACTTCCTTGTTTCACAAAACATTAGCATTGTTAAGCATACATGAGTTTAAAATTCAGTCCAGTCATCTTTCGATGGGTCGTTAAGAATAATGGAGTCGGTTTCAAAGATTAAATGGATTCATGGAATTGTTATATTATCGATCATGAGATTGTAACGCTTTAATTCTTCACTGACATTTCAGCTTCCAAATTTACAGGTTGAATCACACACATCGTTCAAGCTTATTATCAGACAAGTTAGGTTTATTAAATTAGAGACACAGAGAGTTTTAATTGTTAGTGTTAGCGAAAGTTGTAACTGAAATGAAGTTGCTGCCTTATCTTTTGCTGTTAATAGCACTGCCAAGCGTGCAAGCTTGTAGCATAGACATAGAGTGTGTTCGCTGCATTAGAGCTGGCTGCGTATATGTCCAGGTAGAAGAAGGTTCATCGTTGTGCATACCTGAAAATAACACTCCTTCTGGTGGAGATCCATGCTGTGCAGATTTTTGTTAGGTGAGTATTTTGTATTCCTAAGTGTATAGTTTATCGATCAGGGGCTTAATTGAATAAAAAAAAAGGGGAAAAAGTTGCGATCTACAGCTTATAGGGATCAGTGACCCATAGCCGACCTTGTATAGTTTAAGTTGCTGAGACTGTTTGGTTGAAAGGAGTTTTAGAGTCAAGCCACCCATTCGGACTAGCACTTATATAATGGCTTGGGAAAAAGGAAATTCCTCGCAAGCAAGGTAAAAAACTAGAACCATGGCTCGAGCACAAATTCCTTAGAGAGGCAACAGGGCTCGAACCTGTGACTAGTTGGCGAGCTCAAATAGATGGGAAACCCCGTACTACCGAACTACGCTACCAAGCCATCTCTTGAATAAAAAAAGGAATAATTAATCCTTTGCAGTCGCCCACATCCAAAGATGAGGCCTTCCTCCCTCCTCAACCAACCTCGCAAGTTGAGCCGGCTGGTAGCTCAATGAAAAGCAATGAATATTTCAGCACAGCTTCATCTTTTGAGAATAGTAATAGCTTTTTGTCAATTTTTTTTATAGATGAGTTTTTGTGATGCCTTTATAATTATTCCGACATTTAATTTTTGCATAGGCACCCCTCCATCAACGACAGACAAAGATGTCCTTTCTGCCATAGACAATTCCCAGCTTGTATTGCTTCCATTCATTAAACCTACAGCAAAGCATGATGGTAAGTCAAGTAGTATGTTGTTTACTTGTATAAAGGCCCACCAAACAGTTAATAAAAGCAGTTGTTTTAGGCATCTGGCTACCCACGACAGACAAAGATGAACATTTGGACAATTCCCATGCTAACTTGTTTCCATTCATTGGCTCCCCAGCAATTTCTAATGGTGAGTCATATAGTATTGTGTATATTATTATTATTCCCACCCGTTAGTTAATACAAAACTACTTTATAGTAATTGAATTTTTAATTTGATGCAACTGATGCAGTCATTCAAATCGATGTTGAATCAAGATCCCTGGAAATCACGCCTCCACCAACGACATGCAAAGATGTCCTTTCTGCCATAGACAATTCCCAGCCTGTATTGTTTCTTGTTTCTATACACTGGCTCTCCAGCAATGTCTGATGGTAAGTCAATTAGTATTGTGTATATTATTATTAATTACCACCCATAGTCTAATACAAAAGTGTACTGTATAGTAATTTGATTTTGGAGCTGATGCAGTCATCCAAATTGATGTTGAATCAACATCCCTGGAAATGGGTGAGTTTTTATTCACATGTACTTCGCATAGTTAATACAAAAGATTATTTTTGCAGGTGGACTGACTCCAAGTCTGGAAAACATACCGTTAGCTTCAGAAGACTGTTTAGGATTAGGAGGTTAGTTATTTGTGATTTCTATTGTAACGATTTGAATCATTCAACTAATAATTATTTCACTCCTTTTATTTAGACGAGCAGACCGGGGAGACAACTGAACAAATGTTTTATTTACACACTTTTTTTATTGTCAAATTATTACTCTCGGTGCAATCGCATCCAACAAGTTTCTCCATTGGAAATTTAGGTTTCTTATTCCTATTGCCACATATCGGTATCCTGTAAAACATTCAACGTTTCTGTCACAGATAAAAATTCCTTTCAAAGTTAATCACGAGAATAATTAATATAATCACATCCCATTCTTGATTCCAATGAGGATATTCATTCCTCGTTGTGTTTGAATCTTTGGCAGGTTTTAAAATTACATTTTACATCTTAAATTATCTGGAGCCCAAAGCTTTTCTGTATTCCTATACCATTCTCTGATTTACAAATTACTTCAACTATCCAAATATATTTCGATAAAACACTAGATTAATTAATACTCTGATTAGTACTCTGATTTAAAAAAACATATTTTCAGGCTAAAATGTACAATTTCTACACAATTCTTCAACAAACTTTGAATTCAACGGAACACTTCTAATCACTGAAAGAGACTAGATTACATGGACAAAAATTAGTGAGAACAAGACGAATAAAATCTGCAAATGGGGTGTTTTCCGGTTCCTTAGTGAAGGGGAACTGAATGTTAGTGACTGGTGTAGATGATAATTTAATGGTTATATGATGTATGAGGTGTATGAGTATGGATGTGATCATTCTTCAAGATCAAAATGAATTGTTGGGTAAACTGAGAATGAATAGTTTAGAGTTGCTTTATAGTCAGGTTAATTGTTGCAAATAAGACTCAATACAAAAATGAATGGTTCAGGAGAATGGCAAAACTCCTAGAGAGAGACTGAGAGACTGAGAGACTGGCAATGAGATTGAAGTTACAGCTTGTATTTATAAGTTCAGTTCACTGGAGGTAAAATGACTGCACGTAGGCATAAAGTTACTAATTAAAATGAAGGTAGTCACACACAAATCCTGATTGGAATGTACACATGTCAAGGTTAAACTACTGAATGCTTATGGTAATTAACTAAAATGAATCCAAGAGGAGAGTCTCCAAACAAATGAGACTAATTATCGTTATCTAAAAATACTGGACAGCAAGAGGTTCAGGGCTAAGGTTAAAAACCGGTCACGGCTTGTTCACTTAGAGTCCTAAAACAAGAAAAAGTATTTTATGTTACTGCTTAATTGAAGCCACGATTTTTTAAGACTGTACTCACCAAATCATTCAGACTTGCAATTCAAGATGCATCTGAAAAAACTTTGTGGTGGTAGAGTAGAGCTTGATAAGACCGTCAACAACCCACTGAGCTTCATGAATGGAAAACCAAACGGGTTCTCTCCAAACATCTTGTCAAGTCCAATGTACCAACTTCCCGAAACACGATTAACATACACTTCAATTGTGCCGTAATTATAGTGGCCGCGCTCGTAATATGTCTAAACTAGATGGTTCCAAGATAATAATCTGATAGTTGTCGTTCTTATCTTCATTTTGCGTGTAGGTTCTTTCATCATGATTTGTCAACAATTTAAATACATTGGATTAAATGTAATGCTCATGAAACAAAATATTTCGGGTTACGCCACTGCTTTTGCTACGCCACTGCCCGATAAGCAGTAGGATAAGCTCCCGTCCGGGTAAGCCCTCTAAGCTCCTGGAAAAAACTCGGATAAGCTTCGGCCCGGGTAAGCACCACGGCAAGCTATCCCGGGTTAGCTCCAGGAAAAACTCCGCCCGGATTTCCGACTTCTCCGGGCTACCCGTCCCAGAATGCCCTACCCGGGTAGCCCCGGCTGAATGCTCGAAGTTCGGAACGCCTCAATTCCGTACTAACGGCCATGTACCCCACTACTCACCATAACAGTTATTTAAAATTGTCCATTAAGAACCACACATTTTGGACTCGTTATAAAGCAGACAAATTAACGGCCATGTATAGAGCTAAACTCACCGGTGGCAGGTGGGAACGTTGGCTCATTACGTACCGTTTTGAACTTACGTTCAATGTTTCTTCGCTCTTCATAAAGAGCAAATCTGACCCTGGCCAGGTGGTCACATTAGCTCATAACCGACCGTTTTGAACCAACGTCCAATGCGTCTTCGTTCTTTATACAGAGCTAATCTGGACCTGGCCAGAGCCAGGTGGTCACTGTAGCTCATTTTCAATTACATACTCTTTTAGCATTTGATATTTCTCCGTTGGGGCGAGCTCTTTTTTACTTTTGTAACGTTTTATTAATTACAAAAATTAATGATGAGCACATACATTCTGGTTTTAATTTTCGGTTTTTCACTGAAAGCAGCGTTAGATTTAAGGGACGAATGAGTTAGTTAATATATGAGTGTCTTGATTGACTAAATTTTTAGTATGTAAGAGTAATATGTAATACAATGTTGTGATGAGTCGAAATTGGTTTCACGTAATGCTAATGTCCGCATATGTATTCCTTTTAATCAGTAAGATTTAATAAACTCAATTATCAATTATCAATTCGACCCAAATAAAAAGACATGAAATGTAAACAAATTTCAGCTGTTTTCAACCTCCTACTTTGATAATATTTTCATTATTAATTAATATAAACAAACTAAAACTGGCAGTGCATGTTAAACTTGGCTCATAATATTATAAGGAAAATTTTCACAAACACTTGAGTTAAATGGCAATTTCATCAACTTTGTATTGTCTTGCTATTGTCCTTGGAATAGCTTTGGGGTCCCCCTTGGAAATTCAGAGGTCAACAGAGGACCAATCTCCATCAAGTATCTCCACACCGGAAGTTAACTTGTAAATAAGTTTAAAGTTACTTTTTTCCATTTGGCATTCGGAATTGGTTGAACTTTATTAATAATTTTTTGATATTTATGGAAATGCCAAAGGTAATTCTGTTGGTGGGCTATAAATCGACTATCGAATGTATTACAGAATTATTTAGGTAGTTATATTTCTTTTCATTCAAGTGACCCTTTTAATTGAGAAAACGGTAATTTAAAGAGATATATTTAATTTAAAAATTCCCGTTTTTTTTACAAGTACACGGTTAAAAGTTATTTCTCAGGAATGACAAAATTCGTTTTCGATTTTGAAAACAAATTAGATATAATTTCCATCTTCACTTCCTCTTGGTTATCGTTATTAATCATAACGAATATTCATTTGTGATTATTGTTGGAATCAAAACAAAATCCGTTTCAAAGGAAAGTGCTCTTTGTAGCTATCCTATTAACGATAACGAAGTTTATTAATAACTCTAATATTTAGTTATAACTTATTGATAACTGAAACTACATGTCAGAAAAGTAAGTTGGATTTAAACAATTAAATTTGCTAATTTCAGAGACCCCGTGTACGACTATGAGGAAGAGACTGAAGCTTACTTCTCCAATTTCTTACGAATTTTTGTCTGCATCCTGACGCTTGTAGGGATCTACATATGTGTGGGCGTGACTTGCTGTTTTACCACAGGCATCATCTCCCTTTGTTGTGCCTTTCAAATTTGTGTAACAAAGATCCATAAACGGTGTGTCCATAGTCGCAGAAGAAAGTCCATGTCCAGAGCATCTGCCGCGGTGGCCGACCAGGAGTTCGATGTCGCTTGTGGTATTGAAATCAAGCCCTATGTCAACATCCCTCAGTCTTATCATTAAACAATTACAATTTATCCCATTCAGTTTGTGACATGTGACATTTTTCATTAAATAAAACGTTACAAATGTAAAAAATAGCTCGCTTCTATAGAGAAATGAAATGCTAGAAAGTCGAAAATGTCTTAAAATGCAGAATGAAACGATTTAAACGAAATTGGACATGCCATAAAGGCTATTTGTCCAATTGCAGAAATACAGGATTTAGCCTTTCGAGATATAACAATTATCCCAAAATATGACGGAAGCTAAGGCCCCCCCTCCTCCGACCATCCTTTCAGGTTTAAATTATCACGAAAAATGAAAAAGGTCGAAGGTGGATCCCTTCCATCGATGACAGAGTAGAAGCCCCTCCCTCCATCACCGACTGCTAGCCTCAAAAACTCTGACACTGAAGGCTCTGTAATCAAATGTCAGATGAGCAGAAATTATGAGGGTATACTTCAAAGCCGCTTTTCCAATTAATGTCATTGACTTTAAAACTGCAGTTCCAGATTCCAGATCCCACGCAGCGAAATTTCTTCAAAGCAGTCGAATACTTAATTCCTATCGCCCCAAGTTGTTAGCGTGGAATATTCACTCAACGGTATGGGATTAAAGGTCTCGGTGGATGAGTTAATTATAGGAGTTGATGACATCTGCATACATCTATCCGCTTGTGTATGGATCAAGGTAAAACGGTTGGAGATGAACCTTATTTTTGATAGAAACCTTTGTCTCCCTCTAGGCTCCCAAGGGTTTTCCATGACATTCCTCTGATTAATGTGCTTCCTCATTTAAATACCCACCTGACATCAATCTGACCTCCATCACCATCCGGGCTAATAGTCTTCCCGTCTCATTTGTTAAATCACACAACATTTATCTCGAATCATCTAAAGCAGTGGTGGCCTTAAAATAAAGCTTAAGAATAAACGTATAATATCTCATGCCCTGTCCGCTGTGCAGAATGCCAAACAACTGTGCAAAACTCTTCAAATGCTGTAAGAGTGACTAAGCATTACGAAAATTAAATATTTCCCAGATTGCCTGTAACGTTTAGCATATTTGGACACATGAGATAACTCACCTCCAAAAAATGGACTCTAGGAAATAAGGCCTTTAAGCTTGCCTTAAGGGGGTTTTTCAGCAACCCTTAGCGACAAAGTACAAATACCTTAGAGATGAGTTTCAAAAAATCCCTGTGGGGTCCCTGGGCCGA
>JAQFZA010000463.1:0-19871 GCA_034695115.1 Desoria olivacea | reverse complement strand
TGCGTTATCATCTTAATGCTTGTGCAATGATCTTTGATCCCGACTTTTTAAAAGATGAGTCGATGGATCATGGTGTATCTCCACCACAGATGGCGGCGATTCTTTCCTCTACCACCATCACCAGATCATTCACCAAAATAGTTGGATACAATTTTGAATGTTTCAGGGTAATCGAAGAAGCCCTGAATATTTGTTTAACTTGACTATTGAGACGGAATTGACTTAAACAGAACCATTGTCAACGATTAAATAGATAATGATGAAATATTTAATTGCATTGACAGTGCAGTTTTGATTAATACATTACATTCAGCCAAAATCCTATCCCATTTCTACCCTTTGTTACAAACACTCAGGCTTTTTAGTTTGTATAATTACAACTACCTAAATGGTCATTTCCTAACCTGTTTAGTCATCAGACCTGTCTCCTACCGGTGGTTCATAGGGATTGGAAATCCCTACAAGGATCTTCCTACAATAGTGCCTCCCATTGCCACACTTAATTTTATTCCATTGCATTTTATACTAGAACCAATAGAAGGGACACTCGAGCTATGGTGACGACTTCAAGTCTGACGATTAGAAGGTCAAGGGTAAATCTTCAACTTTTTATTGCCATACACATATTCCTCAAGTAAATACCTTTCCAAAAAGCTATCAAATGATTTTTAAACAAAATATTTGACCTTTTGACCTCTGGACACTTAAATGTCACTGATTCGAATAATTCTCCTTATATGCCCTCTGCTTGCATAGACGGTTCGAATGAGCTATTCAAAGTTGACCTGAGAGGTTGGGAAGTATGGTTTCTATTCCATATGAGCGGGTGACAGATATAGATAAATTCTGGTCCTATTATTATAATAGATACAAATCTATAAAAATAAACGTTCAATTTCTAGACGAGTTAACCAAATTCAAATTTACCCTCTGCGCTGCTTTGCAATGTCGACACTGAATTTGTGGTCTGCATTTTTGTAAATTATTGAAATTATGAACTGGAGATACACTCACGAAGCCCACGACATAAAAACATGTGTCCCTATGTAATACAACAGAGAGCGCACCTGCACTCTCCAATTCAAAAGTTCAAACCATGCAACATTGGTGGTGTAGTTTGAATCACTGCTTTATGCCGAGCAAAACTCTGGATGTCAGACACTAGTCCGTACTGGCCTCTCAGTCTCAGTCTACGTGGAGAAGGACGAACCTAAACCCAAATAGACTGCCCAGGTGCAAACCGAACTGGATGTGGCTTGTTGGTCAGTTTTTAACACCGATTAAAATTGGAAGCCTCTTGTGGGCATCAATACTCAGGTCTCATGCACGGACTGACATATGGGCCGAATCTTAGATCAATTATGAGTATGGAGCTGAATGAACATGACTTGTGGTGCACAATTTAAGACTGCCAGCCCTTTGTACTTTTTCCGAAAGTTCTAAACTAGTATTTTGTATAGACTCAAGGGTCTGTAGTTACAAAATTGCAAAATATAAGGATTAGTTAACGTTTCAGCGACGGTATACATTGTTTAAGCTTTAAATTGGGTAGTCAATCGTCAAAAAGCTCAGTCCAAGTTCTACTAATTATTAGCATTTCCTATTGTATCATAAAACTTATCAATATTATACTTTTTTTTAAATATACGAATCTGAGCATTGCATTGATGTTTGGTGTCTCTCTTAAAATTTCTGCTTAACTTGTAAGGATAATCAAAAACTGAACAAATTGATTTTCAATATTTTAGGCGAAAACCAACGATGTTGGAGATAATTTGAATAGCATATTTAGATTCGATGTGGAATTTTTGAGATTTTACAACCCGAAAATAAGTAAGAATAATAAGCATATGTACAAGGAGGGACTTGTTTCCGATGCCTTCCAACGTTAAAAATTAGACAGCTCACACTATAGTTGAAACCAAATTTGCTCCAGGTCTTCCTCGGTGTTGAAATTCCAAATTTGCTGGCGTAATCATTTTGAGGTTGTTCCCATTTCTTCTTCAAATGCTGTAGATTTGTAACTTCCCCAGTGGCCGTGAAGCTGCAGTGCCTTTAAGCCTTCGTCCATTTACTACATCAAAGTCATTCGAAGTTTAAAAAACATCTTAAAAATAAATTCTGAATTGCATCCACAAGTAATAGCTTATTATTATATAAGCTAGGGCCCTATTTCGGTTTTTTTGGCTGCATAAAAACCTAGCTCTAGTAATACGTAACATCCAACAAATATTTGGCTTTGTAACTCAAAATATGTAAACAAATATTTTGTATGGTTATGTCCTTCAAAAACCATTTTATGAGATACAATCCTACCGGATTTCACAATTAATTTTAATAACAACGATTTTAATACGTATCCGTCACTTCAGTAATTCAGTAATTCAGTAATCCCTTGTTTATTTCCAATCCCAACACGTTTATTGTTTCCATCCAATTACCAGCACATTCAAATTAAAACCCGTTGCCCAAAATTGTATATTTGTTATTATAACAATGCAAAACGGTCAAAATGTTTCTTTTAGAAGTCAATTAATGGACTAAATATTATTCAGTTCCATGAAAACACGAGTTCAAATGGAATGCTACCATACAAATGCAATATGGCTTTGAAAGTTTCATAAAGAGCTACATATTGGATAATTTAATTCTAACCCTTTCTGAAGTTTCCTACGGTATAGCCAATCTATATATATACAAGTCTATGAAATTGTAGTACCTACCTGAGGTCCCAAATATTGTCCAGGCAGTCCATACTAATTTTTTGCTGTTCTTCATAACATTGAGTATTCAGTTGTATCAGAAGGTGAATATTTATTAGAGGAGGTCAGGGTACGACTGGCCCTAAGAAGAACAGTAATGTCAATCGTTAAATTTTCGACGGAATAATTCATTTTACACGACTCTACGGCATTTAGATAATAACATACCCTTCTTTGTCAGAGATCCATGAAATTCAAGACGTCAATCCATGGAGTCAGGGGTTTTTTCAAGCTTTTTGCAGGCAGGAAATATCTTTTTAAATTACGATTCTAAGGATTTAATAAAGAACAATTAGAATTAACTGTTTGGGAAGTACGAGTATTTTAAATCGTAAATATTTCAGTATTACTTCACGCATAAGCTTAAAGTTGCATTCGCTGATGAAATTTGAAAAGTCAAGATCAGATTTATATATTTCTGTGGCTTATAATTTTAATGCAGAATGCCATTTAAGAATTCATGTTTAGCAAGAAATTTAATAGGTGGAATTAAGTGGTGGAAATAAAAGGTTAGTTTTGCTTGACATTAGGTGGAATTAATGAAATTAAAGGAATTGAAAAATTAATTCCATTTAATTCTTTACATTCCATTAAAGTTCATGGAAAATTGGATGGAAAAGTGGAATTTACTAAACTCTGATTCAAGTTTAATCTTTAATTGTGGAATAAAAAAATCATTCAAATTCAAATTTTTTCAAGAGCAGATGCCGATGCAATGTAAACCGTTAATATTGTTTACTTACTTATTATCAAATGTTTTAAAGAGTACAAATAAAGTTTAAACCACAAAGTTCTTCAATACCTGCACATTTCCCAGCCTTTAGTTTTCCTAATTCGGATGTAAAAGTTGAAAAATGAAGCTGATTACACTATACACTTATTTACGTCTCGAATCTCTCAAACTCTCAACAGCGATGAACTTTGTAGATTTCGGGGGGGAACAACAACAATTCACAAAATTATTTACTCTCTTTTCTGTAGCATAATTTCTGTACACTGTACATTTAGTTCTTGTAATTTTCTTATGAAATTGAATTTCTTAATTCCTTGGGTACGATCGAGCTAAGGCAGTTAAGCCTCTCTCCTCCAGAATCGACCAAACTCGAATAAGAGTTACTCAGAAACAACCGCTTTTTGGACTTTCCTTTGTTTTGCTTCGGGAAAAGGTTACAATTTACAAGCTATTCTTCCGGGCTTGTTGTACAAGTTGTATTGCATGGCAAAATGCCTCGGTCTTGTAAACTCATACTCTTCCTGGAACATTGCGGCCCGAGAAGCATACCGGTTTAGTGTAATTAACGTCTTTTTTCCAAAAACAAAACCCGTACTTATTAAAATTATAGTGAAACTCCAACTCCTCATTTTGATCATAAATCATAGGTCACTTTAACTGGAATATAAAGAATGGCTTCAGCAGGGTTTTGTGAAAAGGGATGCTTACTCGTCTGATTCGGGGTCCAAAAGTGTTAGATGAAGAGTACATGTGGACATTTGTCTTGAAATATCAACCCATAGAATATAATAATATAACCAATAAAGCTTCTCCCAATCAGTAGTATGTTAAAGGCCCTCTGGGGAATCGGTTCATCCATCCAATGCAGTATGAATAAAGTAGCTCAGCTATTCATTAATTCGGGATTACAAGTTACTCCGCAGAAGTTTCCCACAAATTATCAATAATATGTTTTTCCAGCCAAACCATCTGATGATAACCTTTCCTCCAATCTGACTAAGCATTCTCCAAAAAGGCGACTGGGCCATACTGCTTGCAACAGCTACACAAACTCCATCGTACCCTTCCAGTACTTTCTACCGAGTTGCATGTCTACTAGGAGTTAATTTAATGACATTGACATCCTCTGATGAGAACTTTTATTCCATCATTTCGAAAAGGGCGTAGGCAGATACGCACTTTTGTAGATGAGACGCAGAATATCCAAACACCTGGTTATCCAAATCTCCACCGATTACGTATTTATAACCCTTTTATACAAACGGCTGGAAGATTTAGAAGAAGTCACCTGCCTACGCAATAACGGGTTCAATATTTCCACAGGGAAGGATCACCGTATCCAGTTTTTCGTTTAGCCCTATATGTTATGAATGATTATTAGTATATGATAGGTATGGGAAGGGTATTTGTGCATTGACGAAATTGCTCAAAAGAACAACTGCAGGCTGACTCATAAGTTAAAAAGGGAAGGAACTTTATTAATTAACCTTGAAACAATTGTTAGAGGGTTTTAGGTTTGAAGTGAATGAGCAGAATACTTTTAATAGCATTAGAAGAGGAAGCGTTAGAAGGATAGAAGGCTTCTTGGTTCTGTCTAATCATTTCTTACAGAATCTGAAGGTTCCGTAATTTTTATGGGTCGACTATAATTTTCAGTAAATAGACTCTCATAAATTACCGAAAGGGGTTGATCAGTTAGCAACAGCCTCTGGGCTAAGGTCAGTTCAAAATGCTTAGAGAGGCCTGTAAATTGTTTGGGCTAACCTATTTGGTGATTTTCTGAGATACGTAACTGAGGTCATAATAAATTGCAAACAAATTAACATCCTCAACCCACAACGCAAGATTGCTTGACTTTCATCTTGTTGTTATAGCGCTTCGCGCTGGGGCTTCGTGAACTTTTCGCCTACTGATATCGTAACTTGCAATTATTTTGCAAAATCCGGTTGTCATTAGCAATTTTTTTAATTTGCACCGACAGTTTTTTGCAAAAAATGGCAAGTGACAACCCAGTAGGCAAAATATTGCGAATTGGAAATTAAATACTGCGAATAATTTTGCATAGATTTGTCAGTTTTTGCAAGATTTGTCCATTTCTGCAAGTTAGGTCTGCTCAATGTGAATATAAAATTGCATTGATGCCTTTTTTCAGGCATTTTTAGGATGCAGATCTGATCATGGCCGTGATATCTAAAATTAGGACCATTCCGTAGGGCAAATCGAGCATTACGGGTCAAAAATTCAAATCTTGTGTGTGAATTCAAGTTGTTAGTTGAGCTAATAGAAGCTTTTAATTTCATGTTTGCATTTTTATGCAGACTATAAGATATAGCTTCGCAAAGTTTAAGCCCATTATGTAGACTAATACTAAACAGGACCTCTTTCACCCCACCCATGCTGTTTATGGATCATTACGGGTCAAAATAGATAAGTCAAGGAAACAGCAAACATCCTCAATTCTAAGTTCTGAAAGCCACATAGCGCTAAATGAATGCAATCATTATTTGATTGATGACCCACGAAACGACCTAGTCAGAGAGGAGCCTTTCTTTGGAAATTATTTTATGAATGAAAGTTTCGCAATTCCTTCTTTTTTTCAATTTCGCAATATTTCGCCCATTGCATTTGTCACTTGCCATTGTTTTGCGAAAACCGTCGGTGCACATTTCTGAATTGCCAATGACAACCATATTTTGCAAAATATTGGCAAGCGACGAATACAACGATCATTGTTATATTGCCCTTGTAGACATTTGTTGTCATCACTACTCTCCATTTCCGGTCTTCGGTACAGCCAAGGTGGCAAATTGTCGACCGAAAAACCCATTCGGGAGAATTTAAAGATCAAGAGTTGGCAAAATGGCAATACTTTTATTCAAAATTCAATTTACGAATGAAAAACTAATCTGATTTTTATAACAAGAACAAAAGTATTGCCATTTTGCCGAAAAAAGTTACCGAGTCTCAAAGTTTTAGCCCGCATAGACGGTCTAATGCATCAAGGCCTTTTGAAAAAAGTTTAAAATTTCGAAAAAAATCAAAAGTTCAAAAAACTTCTTAATTTCCAAACAAAAAATAAAAATTTTCAAAAAAGTTCAAAATTTCGGAAAAAAATCAAAATTTTCAAATTTTCAAAAACGTTCAAAATTTTCAAAAAAGTTCAAAATTTCGAAAAAAGTTTAAAATTTTCAAATTTTCAAAAAAATCAAAATTTTCAAATTTTCAAAAAAGTTCAAAATTTCGAAAAAAATCCAAATTTCTAATTTTTCACAAAGTTTAAAATTTCGAAATGGTGATGCATGAATAAATAAAACCAGAATGTTGATGTAACAATAATTTATTAAAACATTTCATAAAACCATTTTAAGCTTCAGCAAGGAAAGCATTGACAGTTTGACAGAATCCATTAGAGTTGTCACTAGAAGTAGCAAGGACCTGGGTATTGTCCCTGACGACCATATGAACGGCAGCCTTAGTATTGATATTGTAAGCATAGAATGCAGAGTTGTTTTCAAGGTTGAGCATGCCGAACTGACAGGATTCAGTGTCAAGGCAAGTCTGGTCATAATTGAAGAAGAAGTTGTACATGCCAGCCCCGTAGAGGTAAATGTTGGACGAACCCACAGCCCGGATGGACCAGGACATTTCACAAGATAAGTCACCACTGGTGCAATGGGCGTAGGTCGGGTCATTGAAGGCAGCGTTTGGCGTGAATGGTTCTGGAGCGGGTGGGCCTGGTTGCCAATAGGGTGTTTCTGATTGGATCATTGTCAGGAAGACGTTCTTGGCGTTGCTGATTTGGTATTGGTAGAATACGTTGTGCTCGGATTGGGTACCGTACAGCCAGACCGGACCGTTTGCAGACTCGATCAAAACTCCTCGTCCGGTGTACAATGAGACTTGTCCTTGGGCCAGTTGGTTGTCCAAGTCGTGGTCAGCTGTTAGAAATTTTCGAAATTTTAGTTTTTTTCGAAATTTTGAACGTTTTTCGAAATTTTACTTTTCAACTAGTTAGAAAAAGTACCTGTCCAAGCCCAAACATTTTCAAAGTACCCACTTCCAGAGGCAGTGACGTGCAAGAGGGTGTGAGCTCCGACGCATTGAGGGACGGCCTGTTGTCCCTTTGGACACTTGGCAACTTGAAGGTCTGAGCCTGCGAAACCACCGACTCGGAAATGGGAATCCCACATGGAGGCGGACCCTTGGCTTGCTTGCGCTAAATTCCATTGCACAAGGATTGCACCGGGTTGAGCTCCTTTGGTTGAAAACATCAAGTCCGTTATCTCTACTGTTCCCACCTCTCCTACGTCTCCCACTTGGATCATCTACAAAGGACGAAGTAATGACGTTTTTTGGATTTTTGAAATTTTGAAATGTTTTCAAAATTGCAAATTTTTTTCAAATTTTTAAACTTTTTCAAAATTGTGAACATACAGGAATAGGGTTCATTTCATTTTGGAAGGGTTGACCAGCAGCCATAAGAACAGACCAAGTTTCGCCAACGATTCTAGACCCTGAGGGAACTTTGACCGTTTTTCCGATGACATAAGAACCGGCAGGGAAGTAGACGATTTTGGAGTTGACGGATTGGTTGATGACCGTTTGGATTCTTCACGCGTTAATTAATTAATTTTATTAATACGAATTTATTAAAATTAACGAAAATTAATTTGTAATATTCCTCACGCGTCACTGTCGTCAGTTACACCATCTCCTTTGGCTCCACCGGCTAAGCATATTTAATTCAGATTAGCTTTAGCTCTTGCGCATGGTTAAAGTTAAAGTTAAAGCGTATGTCGGCTAACCCTTAACGGAAGCGAAGTCTGCGACATTGGAGTCGATGTACTGTGGCCTTGTGTGTTCGAAGAAGTTGCCCTGTCCGTCTAGAAGGTTGGCGGATTTCTGGGGTGCGGCGAGGTTGCCTTGTTGGAATTGTCCTGTTCCGGATTCGTCGCTGTATGTTGAACCTCGGCCCCATGACTATAGACAGAGAGAGATAGGGTCACAATTTATAATTCACACGGTCATACACGGTCATAAATCTTAACCTTGATAAATCATTGATAAAAAGTGCATTACGGTGATTGTAACGGAACCTCCCCCAGGAAGTTCAGCCCCACCAAGGTTATTCCCAACGATTTCAGGGACGTTATTGGTTTTTAAATTGTCGATAAGCAATGTACCGGAAACGTCATCTACTGACGGTAAGTCACCGTTCCTTATCAAGACGCCCACGGGGGTGTCGCTTATCGTGGAGTCGAGTAACAGGACGGAGCCTACTCCGGAGTTTCTAAGGGTTATCAATGGTTTTTAGATTAACTTTGTGGGCTTATCTTTGTGGGCTTATCTTATAATTGTGATAAGCAATGTGTGTTTTACTTACACGTCGCCACCTTCTGAAGCCATGTCGATTCCAACACCGCAGTTGGTAATCTCTAGGGACTTGAAGGTCCATTGCCAGTTCCAGTTTATGTAAATTGCTGTCTTTACGTTTGTGAACTTCATTCGGGTGGAGAGGAATCTATTAATAGTGAATATTAATAACTAAAAAGAGCGATTACTCCCTTACTATAGGTCACACGGTCATAAATCTAATGGAATCGGATTTTTCAAGGAATTCTCTAGTGGATAGAGTACCCACATGTACTTACTGTTGGTTTCCGACCCACATTCCGAAGTTGCCTCCCTCGAAGGTCAGGTCCGACATGAAGCCTCCTGATCCATTTTCCATCCATATCCCCTGCGCCATTGAACCAGGAGTCATTTGGAAATGGATGTTGACAAGTGATGTGGCCTGAGCGACTCTAAAGTAATTAAAAGTGAAACGGTCAATTCGAGTGTGACAAAGAAGTGTGTTTCATAAAAAAAAATGGTCATACTGCCAATGGATGCCAGTGGTAGCCTGAGCGGTGGGTGGCTGAGTGAGATCGATATTGAAGTTCCTGATTTGTCTGAAGAAGTTATTTTGGTTTGTGTACCACTGGTCCCCGCCGGACTTGTACGGATCAGAATCAATCACTGCCATCCCTGAGAAACCCGGTGCAGCGATCAAGGTTGGCAAGTCTCTCGCGTTTCCAACCAATTGGGTGAAGTAGTACATTATGATTGGGGAGGAAATTAAATATTTTCCTGTTGGGAAGTAGACCAAGGCGGGGGACAGCGTGGAGGAACCTATATGTGGGGAAATTTGGATGATTAGCTTACAAATGTTATTTCTCTTTTAACATAGGTCACACGGTCATGATACTAACGGCATTGGATTTTTCAAGTAATTCTCTTGTGGATAGAGTACCCACACGACGGGTATGCGAGAGAGCGGAAGCCCGCCCGGCCGTTGGCCTCGGTCCTTCGGACCTTCAGCCAACGGCCAATCGGCGCACTTCCGTTCGCTTCGCAGATCCCATGAAAATTCTAACTTCTTGGTGCAATGTCCGATTGTCAAAATTCCAACGGATTTGAATTCCCCTTGAAATTCTCTAGTATCGGGTGCTTCGCAAAAGCCACGAAAGTCTAACTTGGTACAGAAACGTCGGATTGTCAAAATACCAACGGATTCGTGTTCCTCTTGACTTTGCAAGGTGAATGGAGTAGCCACATCACTTACCGCAATTATCTCCACATCTAGCCCCGGATGAAATAGCGGTGTTGATGCAGGAAGTATCGTCTGAAATGCCGTCTCCTTTGCAACCAAAGTCCATGACGTTACGGTAGACTTGATAATCAGCAGGATTTGCGTTGAACGAGCTGATGCCTGTATTATAAGTAAGTTTAAGTATAATTTGTATCATAAGTACTGCGCGTGTGCATATTGAATTCTCAGCTCACCATGTTCGACACCAGCAATCCACATGTCATTCCCTTGGGATGGCGTGTTCTACATTTTGCACAACAATTGGGGTTTACAAACGAACTGAATTAAGTGTGCAATTTGTGAAATTTGAAATTTCTTACGCTGTCGTTGAGGGGTGATGAGTTGATGGCGACGATGGCCAATGCCAAGAGGCAAAGACAGGAGAGCTTGCCCATACTGGTGATAATTAATTATGCAGAGACTAGGCTGGCGGACGGACAGGGACAAAGTTTGGGTGTGGAATCGGTATGTGAAGGGCCGGTATTTATATACAATTCGTTATCTGTAAGGACACACACACGCTGCATGTGACAGAAGAGAGTGATTGTGTGATGCTTTTATGTAAACTGTTATGTTGTGCAATGTAGGTTTTGTAATAATAATTAAGTCGTCTGCAAAATACTGCAAGTTCTGTGTTTTTTTATATTGAATTTGGCATAGTTTATAATGTGAATTTGGGTTAAACTTTTTTGGCAGGTTTATTAGCATATGATCACGATTATGTTGTTGTAAGTGACGATAATTCATCTGTCAGTTACATTAAGTTGACAGGCTCAAGTCAAGTGCAGCATGATTTTATGACAGGCCTGGATCATGTATTGGTTTGGTGGTGATGGCTATCGCTAAAATATGTCATGCAGGGAGGGATGTACTCAGTACTCACAGACACAACAGATTAGATTCGGTAGTCCGACGTTGATTGATGGTGGACGGGTTTATTGATTACCTCCCGTCTCTGGATTCAATACGGCCGTTTTCAACTTTTTCGACAATTTTTAAGTTTTTGTCAAATAATTCAAAAAGTTGAACTTTTTTGAACAATTTGAGCTTTCATTTTTTTGAAATTTTAAACTATTTTTGACAAAATTGAATTTTTTAAGTGTTTTTGAAAATTTACATTTGATTCGAAATTTTGAAATTGTGAAATTGTTGTGGAAATGTTTTGGAAATTGTTTCAAGTTTTGAATGCCAAAGTAAATAAAAGTTCATAAAAGTACATAATATTTTATTAAACGGTAAAAAAAACTGGCGATGATAAGAAAGTGTGAACACAGAATTAAAGCTTCATAATTAATATTGCAATTTTGTCGTGGGCGCTTTTGATGAACTGGGCGCTTGCGCAAGCAAGGCAATTCCATCGGAATTTTCTTTTAGCTGCCTTCCTTGCGCAGATCTGAGAGAGCGTTTTATGTTTGTACAAAAAAGCTTACAAAGAAGAGACGATAGATTTTTTGTTGTTGACGGTTTTGGGAATTTTCCCAGATGAGGTCATTGCCCTTGTTCTATTGTCCAAATTACAAACAATTCTGGACGATCTGTTGCTATTGGTGAAGGATCGTGGGGCTGCGGCGTTAGAATAATTTTTTTTGACCGCGCCGCGCGTACTTTTAAGATGTGGAGCGGATGATCCGGCAAAGTTGAAGACTTTTCTAATGAAAGAAGAGTGTTGCAACTTATTATTATTGTTCGGTTTATTTGAGTAATTGATGGAGTTTTCGGAGACGAATCCAGATTCCTGTCCGCCTTTGGAGATGAGGGTGCGCTTTGATGAGCGGGACTCGCGCATGCGCTTTGCGCCAAATTCTTCTTCTTCTGCCAACGCCACCGAGGAATTATCGTCTGCAGATGAGGCCGCTATTGTGTTTTCGGCCGCTGCAGATGAGAATGTAAACCAACGCTCTATTTTAGAACGGGGGGTTAGCTGTAATTGGTGGGAAACACATAAAAAATCGGTTAGAATTTGGTCAACAAAATGGATGAAAATAAGAGATGTAGGAGTTTAGTATGCAGAAATGAAGATGTAGTAAAAGTTGGTATGATGTGAAATAAAGTGCGCATGACTGGAAACTTTGCGCATGCGCAATATATGAGTGAGTTGCGCATGCGCATAGGTGCATATATATGAAGAAACGTTTTATTAGAGCGATATTTATTTGGTAGTATGTCTAGCCCAGGCCTGCCTTTGGGCGAGTGAGATGAGTTCCGTGTTCTTCCGATGATGCCCGATCTTCTCCGACACTGAACGACCTAACATTTTCAGGCGGCTGGACTCCGAGTCGAGGCCGGCCGAGGGCTGGTCGTCATGACCGTTATTGTCGTTGTCCGCACTCGACATCCGGCCTAGCTGACCTAGTTTTGGGGTTGATAATAAACTTAGCGGTTTTATTATCGGGTCGATGGGTTCTCCGCTCGAACTGAACACTGTCCCGTATGAGGTCAGGTCCGAGAGGCGTTGGGACTGCGCTTGCTGTTGGGATTGGAGGTGCGCCTGCGCATGGGTTTGAGATTGTAGGTGCGCCTGCGCCTGTTGCTGCTGGAAGTTTCTATCTTGTTCAAGGTAGTGTAGCATGGGGTTGCCAAGGACGATATTATTGCTAGGAGCGGGTAGTTGTTGCCATGGGGATTGGGATTGCTGCAAGAATTGGTTGAGGTAATTGCGATGGATGTCATTTTGTGAGGTGAGGAGATGCGGTGAGGTTGAGGAGTTGGAGGATGGCGCTGTATTCATCGCGCTGTTACCCGCGGCGGCGGAAGCTGCGTAGCTGAAATAGTTGCTGTTGGTGGTATTTGAGTAATTATTCCGCAGCGCCGCCTGTTCGTATAATATTGTGTCTAGGAGGGTCGTGTTCTGGCGGCGCAGGGACTCGATCTCTTGGAAGGCGGACACGGATGCACTGCTGGGGGGTGGGGATGAAGTGCTGGACAATGTGGATGGAAGTTGGTGGGGGTAGCTTTGGTGCTGGTGGTGCAGGAGGGGGATTTGTTGGTGACTGTGGTGGTGGTGCTGGTGCAGGAGGGGGTGGTTCGAGGCTGGTGGTGGTGGTACCTGCAGGTTCAACAGTTTTCGGTCAGTGGTGGGGGGGCGATGGAGGGGCGAGGGGCGCATGCGTGACACAAACCAACGGAAAAGGATGCACACAGGATGCAATAAACGGTTACTGGCGCACGCGCAATAAACGCAAAGACCAAACGGTTACGGGCGCAACAGGCGCAAACAAAACGTATGGATTGGCAATGCAGATTATAATACAACACGCGCAAAGAATGATAAAAAACGGTTTAGTTAGCATGCTTATCAAAGGACAGATGCTTATCAATCGGTGCTTATGAATTACCTGAGGAAGAATGGCTTGTTGTTGTGATGTTTGTTGTAGTAAATGAGGAGTTTGTTGTGCGCCGTTTTGTTCAATTTCCTGGATGTGTCGGACGAGGCTTTGCAGGTGGTCGAGTAGCTCTTTGTTGTGCAGCAGTAACTGATGTGTTCGGGCCTGGCAATATTTGGGAAACAAAATTTAAAATTTTTTGGAATTTTGAAAAAAGGTTTTGGAATTTTGGAAATTTTGAAAAAAAAGTTGGAATTTTAAAAATGTTCGAAATTTTGAAAAAGGTTGACATTTTGAAAAAATTTGAAATTTTGAAAATTTCGAAAAGTGCCAAAAAAGTTCAAAATTTTGAAAAAAGTTGAAATTTTGAAAATTTTGAAATTTTTGAATAAAGTTGAAATTTTGAAGAAACTTGAAATTTTGAAAAGGTTCGAAATTTCGATAAAAGTTGAAATTTTGAAAATTTCGAAAAATATTTGAAATTCTGAAAAAAGTGTCAAAATTGTGAAAAAAGTGTGTCAAACCTGAGCTTCAATTCTAGCGGCGGCTTCAGCGGCGAGCTGATCTCGGAGGAGATGGATTTGTGCGAGAGCTGCCTGCGTCTGCTGCAGTTGCTGGTCTAACTTCTCGCGCAGTAACTGCGCCTCGTGTAGGCTGGACATCGAGGGGTGCGACTGCTGCGCGGGGTGGTGGCCGCTTGGCTGGCTGCTTTGCTGACCGGCTGGCTGGTAGGGTTGGCCAGCAGAAGCCCCCGCCCACTTCTCGGCTTCTAAAGGCAAGGGGCTATCTTCCTTGGTGGGTGTATTGGTGGGTGTGGTCGTAGGGGTGGGCGTGGTCAGATTGACAAGGTCCAAATCTAGGTCCACATTATTAAGATTAAGGTCCGTTGGCCGCGGTTTGGCTGTGGGCGGTGGTGGGTCGTCCGGCGGGGCGGGCGCAGGAACAGGTGCCACCTTGTCATGGATCAATTTCCCAAAGAAGTTCTTGCGCTGTGTTTGTGTGTTGTTGTGGTGGTCCTGCTTCGTGTCCACTTCGGAGTGACCGTGTTGGTGACCGTGTTGGTGACCGTGTTGGTGACCGTGTTCGTTGGACTCGTGTGCGGGTGCGATGAGGTTGTGGCAGACTTCGAAGGCTTGGCCGATCGTCTTGACAATCTTCATCGCTGTGACCTGCAATACACGACCGTTCATATTAGTTAACATTCGATGTGGGTGCTGATGCGTGTGGTGACCGTGCAGCGCGGTCCACGAAGACGAAACTACCTCCAACTCTTCTTCCTCTTCGTCTACTGTAGCCGCGCTTTCCAACGCTGCGCTGCTGCTGGGAGTGGCTGAGTGGGGAGTTGAGGGGGCGCCCGCCGCATGAGGGGTGCCCGCGCCCGAGGAGTGAGGGGTGCCCGCGTGAGAGCTGCCCGCGCCAGACGAGTGAGGGCTGCCCGCGCTCGCGGTGGCCACGGTTTGATGTGTGAGGGGAATAACTGGATTGCCCGCGCCCGCCGGACAGTGTGAGCTTCCCGCGCTGACCTGAGTAATCCGCCTGTTGGGTTCGTGTTTGGCCTGCGGCACCTGCGGGGCCTGAGGACTTTCGATTTGGTTGAGGAGTGCATTGAGGTTAGTGTCCGATGCAGAAGAAGGGATGGAGACTTCAGGGAGACGGAAGGAAAGTTTCTTCTGTGGTCGGCTCTTGTCACTGCCGGACCGGAGGATAAGGCCGCCACCGCTTGGCGTGGTCGGAGTTGTGGTCGGGGTGGTCGGGGGACAATAAATATTATTATTATTAGTCGCACTTTTGGTTCCACTTAATATGCTCGTCATGATGATGATGTGAGTGTCTGATGAGGAGGATGATGTGCACTGGCTGCTACTCACAACCGAATGACGAATGAATTGCTTTTTGCCAAGCTATTTTTAGCTACAAGGTTTTTGCACATTTGCTATTTTTGGCACACCAGAGTGTTCAGAGTACGGAAAGTAGCAAGGCGGAATTCTACGGAGGATTATACGGCGGGATGGGCCAGGGCGCAAGGGCAGATCGGCGATGATGGGAACCGGGGCCAGGGCGCATGATGGGCGGGCGAGGGCGATGGGGGACAGCTGGGTGATGGCTCCTTGGAACGGTCTCTAGGCGGGCGATGAGGGAATGGGGCGAAATTCGGAAACGGGACACGGGCGGGCGAAGCTCGGTACACGTGGGACGGTCGGACCTAAAACCCCATGTAAAGTGACCTAAACTGCAAGCTTCGTACCTTTTTATTAGCTTTGAAGACGGCGCAGTGGAAGAGATTGGAAGAAGTTTCCCTGGCAATGTAACTGAAGATTTTGACATCCTGACTGTCATGTGACACGTAGAAGATCCTGTAATTATTAATCCACTTTTAGTTACGGTTATTTTCGGTTATTTACGGTAACTATGGCAACTATACAAACCTGTAGATCGGATGGGACTGGATCAACATGGAATTCTCCACTGGATTGTACTTTGATGATCCTCGGCCTACTTCTACTAGTCGCTTCTGTAAAAAAATTTAGTTACATTTTTTTGAGAAATTTTTAAATTTGTTTCGAAATTTTGAAACTTTTTTTTCGAAATTTTGAAATAAATTACTATTATTTCTTAAATCGCATTTTACAAATTTTACGTCAATTCCGTTTTTTTTACATGTTTATTGAAATTGTGACATTTGTTTCGAAATTATGAACTTTTTTTCGAAATTTCGAAATGTTGTTCGGAAAATTTTATAAAAAAAAGTAATAGCATGAAAAAGGTGTTACCTTCCTAGACCTTCTTTTCCTGAGTGTAGTTTTGATGCCATCAGTTGAAACGGTGACGGTGACTTTTTTCTTCTTGATTCCCTTTTGCTTGTACTCGAACTGTGGGAGTTAATAAAGTGTTTTTGTTACATTTTGACAAATAAGTTAAATAAAAGTTAGAAGCTGATATGACCTACCCTGACCCTTCGCATAGCAGCGACGATTTCGACACGAGAAGTTGGTCGTGGGATGTCCATTGCCCCAATGAACTTGCAGTTGAAGGGGATCCCGGAATTAAACGCCGCCTCGGCTTCTGAGTTCATTGTTGGTGGTGGAAGTAGTGTGTCGCTCTGTATTGTATTGTACTTTCGGGTCGGCATGGTTTCTTTAAGGGATCACGGTCACAAACTTAGTTACCTTTTGGACATTACTCAGAGAGAAGAGTCACCACACTGGTTTTTTGATGGTTTGCTTTGCCAGCATTTTAATTTGTATTCAATCGGGATGATGATGCTGGAATTGCTATGGTATTGGTATTTGGTCGGTGGTGGTGGATTTGGAAAGTGTCCAACAGGGTCACCACTCACTACTTCCGATTATTTCTGTCTACCAGGACACAGCAGTGGTGGTGGGGGCAGGCAGTGTCGATCAATCCGGGATATCTTCTTCATGATGATGATGATGAGTCATGTTTACTTATAGTTTACTCATTAATTACCGGATTGACTGCTAGTGCTAGTAGTGCAGACTGGCAGTAGTGGTGGTGGATTGTAGTGCGAATATATGTTTTAGATTTAGAGGGGAGAAGAGGGTGAAGAAGCTTGTTGAAGCAGCAATAAAAAAGGGATGAAGAATTTTGCTTTGCAGCAGAAGAGCAGGAGGATTATATTTGAGCAGATGATGATGATGATGAGAATTCTTGGTGGCTGCATTAGGGATGTGTTATGGGGAAGTGGGGATGGGGAAGTTGCTCTTCCGGTTTTTTTTTGTTGATTTGATGATGATGTTTCGGAATTGATGAGTGTTGAGGAATTTTTGTTGTAATTTGTTCAGGAGGAGTCACCTAGGAAACCTTTAAATTCATTCCGCTCACCTAAGAACGATGGTGAATTGTGCTTTTCATTTTTGTAGCATTTTTTCCAGCAGGTAGTCTTCGTCACCTAGGAAACACATTTGACTCACCTAGGAACCGAATTCAGAGACGAGGAGGCTGTTGTACGAGCATGAGAAGATCATCCCGCGCCACCTCCCGACCACCCGAGAATAAACGGTGAGTAGTGGTTGGTTCAAAAAGTCATACACGCTGTTACTACAAGAAGGAACTGAGCAGAGTTACCTCCGGCATATTCTTCTTTTGATTTTGCAGATTTAAAATCCATTGTTGAATTGAACTCGCCGGCTGTAAGCAGAAATGACGGATAATTGGGAGAGTGACGATGTGGGTCCGGCTTTGGTGTCCAGTGGGGGTTTGGCTCCCTTGACTGCCCCTCCTCAACCGGCTGAACTCCCGGAAATTAAACTCTTCAATAAATGGAGTTGTGATGATGTTCAGGTCTCTGATATGTCACTTCAGGTAAGAAACACAGTTTTTTTAACACTTTTGGAACAACTGAAATTTCAATAAATCAGATTTTCAAAAAAAAATGAAATTTCGAAAAAAAACGGATGTTTTTTGAACTTTTGAGAAAAAAACGGTTTTTTTAAGAAAAAACCTGAAATTTCGAAAAATAAATTATTTTCTGAATTTTTGATGAAAATATGCAATTTTTCGATTTTCTGATTTTAAAAAAACCCCGAAATTTCGAAAAATTTCAAAAATGTGAAATATTGTGTATTGCAGGACTACATAGCAGTAAAGGAGAAGTACGCGAAATATTTGCCGCATTCAGCCGGTCGTTACGCAGCGAAGCGTTTCCGGAAGGCACAATGTCCGATAGTTGAGCGTTTGACGAACAGTTTGATGATGCACGGCCGGAACTCGGGCAAGAAGCTCATGACCGTTCGCATTGTCAAGCATGCTTTCGAAATCATCCATCTTCTCACGGGGGAGGTATGTATGACCGTGTTTTTGACCGTGTTATATATTAAATATATTCGCTGCGTTGCCATGACAACAGATTGATGACCGTGTTTTTATAAATATTTGCAGAACCCACTGCAAGTGCTTGTGAACGCGATAATTAACGGAGGGCCACGTGAGGATTCCACGAGGATTGGACGCGCTGGTACTGTTCGCAGGCAGGCTGTCGATGTCTCTCCGTTGAGGCGGGTTAATCAGGTGTGACCGTGTTTTTTTATTGACCGTGACCGTGTTGGCTTGACGACGGGATTGAGATATGTTTTTGGTGTGAATTGCAGGCGATCTGGTTGTTGTGCACGGGTGCGCGAGAGGCAGCGTTCCGTAACATCAAGACGATCGCGGAGTGTTTGGCGGACGAGCTGATCAACGCGGCCAAGGGATCCTCAAACTCTTATGCCATCAAGAAAAAGGATGAACTTGAACGGGTTGCCAAGTCTAACCGATAAAAACACTACTTTTTACTACTGATGATTGTCAATAAATATGGTGGATGATTCTTGACGATAATTTTTGTTTTTTTTATTGACATGTGGCATGTGGGTACTCAAAATGTGCGGAATTACAAGAGGAGTTGAATGGCGTTGGATTTATGACCGTGTGACCTATTTATAAGGAGATATCGCAATTTGTTCATTTCTGCGACTTCTGCGAAGCGAACGGAAGCGCAGAAGTCCTTCGGACCTTCAGCCAACGGCCAATGGGCGGGCTTACGCACTCTCGTATACCCATGTGGGTACTCAAAATGAACGGAATTATAAGAGGAGCTTAATGGCGTTGGATTTATGACCGTGTGACATATTTATAAGGAGATATCGCTATTTGTTTGAAATGCGTGGACTAGGGCATGTGGGTACTCAAAATGCAGGGATTTACGAGGGGGATGCAATGGCATTCATATAATAAAGCTTTGGGTTTTGGGTAAATAGTAAATATTGAGTAGAAGTAGATGGTATGGTAATGTTGTTTGGTTGATGTTGTAAAGTGTTGAAGGGTTAGTTAGTAGATGGCGGTGTAGAGTGAGCAAAAAAGTGCTACTACTTGAAATTCCAGTTTTTTTTTTACTTCTGTCTGTATTCTGCATTCTGTTGGTTGTGTTGGTTAAAAAAAACACACATTTCTGAGACAGCCACAGCCCCACAATCACAATCACCCAAACAAATTTGAAAGAAGCAGAAAGAATTAAATATTAGCCACAGGTGAGTTGTCATGGTAACTTCATTGCTACTGCAGTTACTTTAAAATAATAATATTATTCGTCTGTTTATTCTGTGGAATTTGATTCGGGTAGTTTCGGTGTTCGGTGCATTTCGTCGGAGACTTTTTCGGACGTCATTTCTTCATTATATTAAAACCTTGAATTTCATTTGACGTCATATAGTTTGGCGTAGTTTTTTGGGATTAAAATTTTGAAAATATTTTTTTTGGAATTATTTTTGAAATTCAAAATTTTGAAGAAAAAATTCCAAAAAAAACAACCGCCCCTTTAAAAAAAACAGCAGTAGGAGGAGGACTGGAGGTGGTGTCGGTGGTGTATGTGTTTGTGTGTGGGAGTCTAAAAATAGCCGGAGACATTTCTAAAAATAATTCACGCA
>JAQFZA010000462.1:0-19881 GCA_034695115.1 Desoria olivacea | reverse complement strand
GCCCTTGGGAATCAAATATTACTAAATCGATAAGCCCCATGGCTACCACTAACCAACTCTCCATCCGAAAGGGTTAAATTTCGATATGCGTTTGAACTGATAAGCAGTAATACAGATAGGTTGTTCTGTTTGAATTTAAATTACTATTGTGCACACGCAAAAATGTTTGAAGCAATAGAGTTTCAATTTTTGAGCTGCGGATTATTGAATGTAAGATTAAATCAACATTTTTTCGTGTTGCTACTTCTCCTTATTTATTCTTTTTGTCCTGTTAGCCATCCCGAATGAGAAATGTTTCCATTTGGGTATTTCTCCTAAACGTTATCCAATACTGCAAATTAAATTTAAGGTTTCCTGGATTCAGTGGATCAGACAAGAAGCCCTGTTTAGCCCAACTTTTGCTGGAAATCTTTCACGGTTCATGATCATACATGTAATAAGAAATATAGCTTGATATGAAACAATTCGTGAGTTGTATTGGATTGTTTCATCAGATATGAAATGGATACTATTTCTCAGATAAATGGAAAAATAAACCAAGGCGATGGAACGCAACAAGAGCTCATGAAACAGGATCCAAATTGCTATTGACTTAATAGGAATTTTTGATGTGCCGCACATTTCACAGACTACTGTAGGTTACCGTATAAAATTGCTGTGATCCTGGAAAATCATTCCGACAAGTCACATTTTTTTACCGGCTTGAGTAAACGACTTTTGCTGGTCTTTCTGACTGAAGTTAATGTCTTTGAACGGAGGATTTTGTTCTGGATCTGGCGTAAGTAGAGAAGAATAAGTAGGCATGTTTTCTCCTTCGACAGATTCAGTCGTCCTTTATTTTAGCTTGGCAGAAAACCAGATATCTCAGCTTTTCGTTCTTTCTAACAAGTTGATGAATGGTTTCTGGAGATACTGAATACCACAAAGCAGTCACCTATACAGTATATAATTTCACCAGCAATTTTTCATCCCTCCTCTTTGTCGAGCTTCAAGACTTCAGGATTTCGAGAAAAAACTGTTGAGAAGAAAAGAAAGACATTTTACTGCCAAAACTGATAACATGATTATGAGTGATTTTGTCTCATGATATGAACGGGCTAAGTGTGTCTATGATTGATTTGTGTACATGTCTGCTACTGACGGCTATGAACTTAAGGTATGCCATAGCACATAAAAATGGTAATAAAAATCACAATATTTTCAATTCCTGAAATCCGGAGAGTTCCTGATCCCGACCCCTATTCTTGTCGGTGCTACACAATGGTTCGACGAAGAGTATTGGATGCTCCTCAAGCGAGAAATCGCCAAGTGATTGATGACTTTCTCTGACCATATTCTCCTCCACTTGGTTCTACTCCTTCTTATTCATTTCCAAGCTACATGTATGATGATGACATAAACATGATACGAAAGAATCTTCAAAGAAAAACGGTCAAAATGACAAATGGAGGACAATCAAAGTTGCAGAAATGAAGAAAATAGTTTGAAAGTGGATACATCTTATGATTATCATTATTCATACCTTGCATTCCAATTAAAGCAGGCTCTTCCACTCTTTGAACCGTTGTCCTACGTATATCTTCTATGATTTTTTTTAGTTTAAAAGACTTGCATTTGCATTTCCTACTTTGTACTTAAAGTGGTCAAAGTCTTTATGGAAAAGATATACAAATTCGCTTAATTCCTTTGTCGTCCTGTACCTCACCCGCATACTTGGATTCCGCTTAAAACATTTCAAGAAGTTGCAGCTACCTTCATTAAAAATGTAGCTTGCGGGTTGGAGTCTTATGAATTCATTAATACCCGTAAGCAGTATATGCCTTTTCTCACACTGCTCGTACATCATTTTCATATACAATATGCATCATCTTTCCCCTCTTCTCGGTTATCTGTTTTATCCATCCAGTCCTGTTTGTTGAAAGTAAGGTCCCAGAGACTAGAAGCGAGAGACGTGGTTCATATTAAATTCATCTCATCATCCACACCCTCATTTTCCTCAGCCTACTCAACGTTACTGGATGAAGGAAGTCGAGGAAGTCCTGGATGGAGATGACAAGTAATCATGAAACAGAATCTGTTCATGAAATCGTAATTGTTGAATGTTGCTGCTGGTGTGTACAAACAAATACGAAACAAGAAGCTCATTGGCCAATGGTCGAGGAAGCTTAGAAAATTGTTTCCGATTTGAAGAAAGGATGTGCGGGTGTATCACTTTTTAAATTATATCGTAAATGGGATTCAATGTGGTGCACACTATTCACACATGGTAAACTTTCTTTCTGAACCTGGGATCAAACGGTGAAGCCAAGGGTTTGGTGGTTTACCACACCATGTGAGCAAAGATTTTCGGAGATGGACGCATTGCGTACAAACAGTACGATCTATAGAATCTTTTAAGCTTAAGTGTTTTGCAAGACCATTCTGTTTGCAATTGCTGTACCATCGTACTCCCTTACGCATTATTTAGAACTGAAAGAGCTTATTGTCCAATGACTAATGGATCGGTCAAACGTAACATTTTTCAGCCAAAAAGGTTTTTCTCCACCTTGTGAAAAGGAGGGTGACTGTCACGAAAGTGGCTCTTAAGTAATTTAATTGACTAATTCGTTGTAGAAAAATTAAACAGCAGTAGTATTAAGATTTGAAGCAGGTAATTAGTTAATCGGTACCTGGAATACGTAATTTGTCAAATTTGGTCATGGTGTCAAGTGGCAGCTGGCAGCATTTGTTATCATTGGTGTTATGTTGAATAAATTGATTTGAAATTGAATTGACAAAAAATCATCCGTCAAAAAATAAAACGGTTAAAGGAGCTTGTCTTTTATGCAATTGTAATTGGTAACAACAAAAAAAGCATTATCCTCAGGTAAATGCGATCCTACGATCCAAGTGCCGTGCCGTCCAAGTGCATCATCCATGGCGTAGTTAATTCTTATTATCATTCATATCATCCATAAGTGGATAATTGTGCAACCGGTAGGATTTCATATCATGAGGGTATATGGGATTCAAGACAGAAGTCAAAATTTAATTAACACAAAAGTTTTAAAAGTTGTGACTAACTCGAAACATCATCATTCTGTCACAAATGTTATTGAGTACTTGCCAATAATATGAAAAGCCCAAGATGTTTTTGGAATTGAAAATCGGGGTTATACTTCACTAGCCTCTCGTCTTGACAGATGTGTGGAAGCCTGTCAGCCAGCCGGGGAAAGGGAGGATGAAAGGGGCACGTTTTTGTGGCAGAGAAAGCAAGAATGAAATGAAAATATGATACGAACCACCATTTCCACCTTTGTCCTGATTGAATCTCTTTCGGATGTAGTCTATCACACGGGAAGGGCATGAAAGATCTTGTCTTCTGGTTTTGCTCCCTGGTCTCTTCTGTCTCTGCGGCCTGGAGTACAGATGACTTACCACGCTATACATCCCGTCTGCAAACAATTGTAAGGATATTTATATGAGAGAAATTTACATAATTGGGCAATTCAGCAGCTGTCGTTACAGATGATACTTATCGAAAACTCATTAGATACGAAAACAAGTTGAATTACTCGAAAACATTGCAGTCAAGAGTTTCTTATATTCTTCAGCCTAATTTCAAAGATTTAATAATATGGTGGATAGCTTGTCACTCGTTGCCGTTGGATTTCAGAACTGCGATATGATGGTAACTGAATCCTGTGAAGATCCCCACTGGAAAACTGTTCCCATTTAAGAATATTGAAAATACTTCTGGCATAAAGGACAGCCGTTCTGCTTTATCTCATCCACTCATCCCATAACACTGTTGTGATAGCCTTTCTAAATGCTATGGGCCATAGGCTTGGCTTAGTACTACAATAAGAATAAAATGGATCATCTAATAAGATGGTATTATAATAGTTACATAGATTAAAAGCTTATTACTGATTTGTTGTTAATACTGCGGTATAGCTAGGGTCTCCAACCATAGCATTAACATGTGTGCCTGTATACAATCTAAATAGATTTCTGCAAATCTCGTAGCTGTGGAATATAATCGATCTAGTCTAGCATGTAAAAAGAGGAAACAGAAATAATGACATCCGACAGGCCCAAATTTACTTCCCTGGAAAAAATATGCAATTAACATTCCATTTGAATCATAAAAATAAATTGAACGTATCCAGTCATATTTAAACAAGTAAGGATTTTATATTGACCAAAAATGAAGAACCGCCTGGGTGTTTAGATCCCAAGTCTCTATAATACTAGTACCAAGCACTTGTCCCCTTGGACAGGTCGGCTAATTATCAATCACATCGGAAAATCCAAGGTTGTAAATGTGTTATACAACCTTAATGTTAATGGTTTCCTCAACTTTATAGGACCTCAAGTCTTTTGACTAATGTCTTTTTAGAATTCCCTGTGTTCAAAGATGATAACAGAGAGGATTAGCTATCTGCTTTTAATCATGATGACTATCAATATGCCTTGAAGCGACTGACAACTGACATTCGAGCATTCCATGAAGTTCCAGTGTTTAGTCGTTCAGCCTATTTCATGCTTTCACATCAATTCATATCATTCCCTCTGTCATTCTGTCTATTGGCACAGAACTCTGCATTTCATTCCGACATGCATGCAAAGGACAAAAACTGCTGCGCCTAAATATAGTGTTGAGTAAAAGGACCCCTGCACTTTCGGATGTTCACAAATGGGCCGGATATGATTCCCCTCACCAGACACGATCACATAGCTCTTGAACTCGTAGAACGTATCCATGATTACTGATCCCCTTATAGAAGCCATTCCGGTTTAACCATCTGATATCTACTTTAAGGAAAAGCCTGTAAGACATTCCCAGTTCCGATTCTAATAATCTTTCGCTAACAGACAGGCCCTCCCTCACTCCTTTTTCGTTTACACTTCAACAGTGTCAGCCAAAGTACTATTTCCTTTACCCCCTTGTGTCATATCAGTCTTCCCTGAAATTGGGAATGTAAGGAAATATTGGGTTCCTTAACCACTGACATAGAATTTGCAACAAAGTTCATATGCTGCAGCAGAAACGAGGAATCCGTTTCTTCCTGTCCAAATTTCGAAACGAAATTCTTGTTGACCGCTTTGTATTACAAAGAATAGGAACCCAAATAAGCCCGGCCTTGTCCAAGCAAGTTTTACTGACGGTACAGGATTAGGAGCTAGCAACATATCTCCAAAATGTCAATTTTTTTATATTCTTATGTAATAAGAATTTATATACCATTACCGAAAAGACGAGAACATTGTCTTCGAAAAACGCATTTTGTGAATACAAATGCATTCTAGGCTTAAATAAGTTCTATAAATCTATTTAATAATAACTATTGTCACTAAAGTGTGAGTATATAGGGTCTGGGATCTCATGATAATAAAATCAGACGAGGCGAAGCTGGCTAATGGTAAGTAAGTTTTTATTAACAACATAAAAAGCAAGAACATAAGTTTGTATTCATAAAAACAGACTTTATGTCCTAGCCTTAATTTTGTCCCAGTATATATATGGAAGTACATAAGCACAAAGGAAGAAGAAATGCCGGATGGGCTCTAATCAAGAAGTCGGTTAACCTTCCCCTCCTCGAATACGAAAGTAACTTGCGGTGCATAAAATCATACCGGCTAGATGGTTTGAATTTAAGTACTGCAAGCGGCAGCAGATAGGTGCATCATGGCTGTAAAACCGACACAAAGGCAACAAAGTTATATCCATATACTCTGAGCATAAGGAAGTCAGTGAAAGCATCCGCAATCCGCATCCGCAGCTCAGGAAATCCGTCAAGCTCAAGAGGTTGAGCACTCTCCACTCCCGTATTATCATTACTATCGGCTCTTACGTGACCTATAGGCAGGTTGTCATGTTTTATCACTTGGCCCAACTATATAGCTACTACAGAAAGTTCTTGAATCAGCCAATGTTCACTCTTTGATGGAAGGAACCGATCAAATCGTAAAATTTAATTTTGAATTTCGTTTCTTGCTCAATTGAAAACTCCCATGAATTCTGACTACGTCTTATGACTACATCTTATGACTTTCTGTTCGAGAGATAGGGAAAATAAAAGAAAAGTCGAATTACATGGATATCTAATCTCAGGATATTTTAAAAGCCATATGTCACCAGAAGAGGCAAGTAAATCCTCCGGCTGTACTTCACGCCTCTTACTGTCCTTTTTCATCCAATGCTTAAGTCTCAACTCAAGTGGGCAAATCACCATGATTTATTATAGCCTGGTCAAAGGCTTAGTCAGTCCGATGTGTGCTATTTCTCATCCTTCTATTTATTTAGGCATTCGGTAGGATTAATTTCGGGGATCAGTTGTATCCTCCAGTCATGTTTGTATTGAGGTTCCCATACATTTTGATTCTATGTGGAAGGAACGTATACAACAATTTGAAACCATGCAAGTTTCTAAATATATATACGTAACATTTATAAATGACGGTTTATCAAATCTGGTCCCTAGTTCTATTTTGTGTTGTTTCAATAACGTCCAGTTACCATTATCAACTTCTAGGGAGACTACTCTTCAGTCCTAAACGAAAACAACAACAAACTTTGCTGGACAATTGTTGTTTTTAACACTTTTAACTTCCAAGCATAAGAAATACGAACGAACAATCAACCCAAGGACGAATTTCCATCTTCCCCTATATGTACTATTCATGGAATCTTCTAGGGATAAATGGTCTTTTCAGTCGTAATAATAAACGTTGCCAGTGACACTAGTAGTTGTGTATTATTAGTAGGAAGTAAGTGTCGCAAAAAGTTGTATGGAAAGAAACAAAGATTCCGAATGTCGCTTGGCCATTAAACTTTCTCCACAAAAATCATTTATCACTCTCCCTTCCCGTCGTCTGATTCCTCTCTTGCTTTCAGCCTCTTTTCCAGCTTTGTCTTCAAAGCTTATAGACGTATCCGTGTCCCTATCATTGCAAGGTTATTATTGCAGGCTTTGTAGGTTGACGGGGTAATGCAAACTACAGGGTATTACCAAAACGTCAAGGGAAGAAGACTACAAGAACAGTCGAGTCCGGATTCGGAAGTCAAGAATGTCAACACTCGTTCCTTCCACTTTTACTTTCTCTTGACTTCCTTCTCCTTTCCTCCTGTCTAAACTAACTTGGCATGTCCAAACTATTCTCTGATGGTTATCATCTACTTACTTTCATCTCGTATATACCCCCCATTGTTGTTAGCATTAATTTTGTTCATTCAATCCTCCTTTCCGTAGTGTAGTTTACAATAACGTCTTCCTTTTCAGCAATTAGGTTTGTTCAATTAGGTTCGTTCGTAAACACGTTCCTAGGATAATAACCTATAAGGATAATCATACACCTTACTAATTCTCAAACCCTTCTTAATTCTTTCCTTCTTGACCCATACCGTCCATGTTAAACCCTTCTGCTCCTCAGCTATCGGTCCAATTCCTTCCAATAATATCTCAATTGATTACTCTTGATCTGTAGTATGGGTTTTTCTCCAAAAAACGTAAACTGGTCGATGAGTTATCGATGAATTTCGATAAATCCATGCTAAGCTGGTCGACCCTTTTCCTGTTCTACCGTTTCAATTTCATCGAATGATTGCTGAATTGACTCTTGATCAACAGATTCTGGCCATGTATTTTACTTAAAAAATTGACCCATCGATGAGTTTCTTTGAGTTTGTCGCACCCCAAAAGCCCAAGGTTTATTCCAGTCACCTCCATTCCATGACTATTACAAGTTTCCGTATGCCGAGCTTATAGATAGTCCATTAAAAACTTCTGTGAGCTCTTTGGTGCATTCTTCATACAAAGTCAATAAGTTCATTGAGTTTTGGTAAGTTTAAAAATAGATTTCAAGCAAAAAAATAAAAATATTTGAAAAGTCCCGAGTAGTTAAGTGAGAGGAGAATCAACAGTTACGCGTTGGAAGGAATGGGGAGGAGTATAGCGCAATCAAATGTCAAAGAGGGGAGTAGTACTGGAAAATAGAAGGTCAGATGTAGTTGAAGGTACTGAGCATTAAACGATCTTTAAATGAACAGGTCGTATGAAGACTAAGTACCTGGAGAGCTCGGAGGGACTAAACCCCCACCCGGTATATAGGTTGGATAAAAACGGAAGAAGCCAGTTGGACTTGGAGGACCTGAAAAAAACGTTTAAAATGGAGCCAAGGATGGGCCCGGAACGCTAGTGACAGTTAATAGGAAAATAAACATTTTCTTATGACATATTAACGGCAATTGACAGGATATAGGAGCAAGGAGTTATAAACCTCCCCTGCCTGTTGCAAAACAAATTTGCAAACATCTTGCAGGTCTGTTAGTATGTAGCTTCACGACAAAATTCTATGGGTCAGAAAAGGACTAGTTACAAGCGGATGGTAAGATTAATGCCTAATAATTTAAAATTTCCACATTGTAAGATTTTTTACAGTGATGTACTTGATTACGGTGTGTATTTTATTCTGTTGAACTTAGAAGTAAGTTTTAGATCGTTAGTGCATACCTATGATGAACGCTGATGTATATTATTGTGTGTTATGCATTGAAGCAGCCAAATTTCCCTTCAGATGTAGATTTTAAAAAGGGGGTTGATATTATATTGTAGATTTCATTCGACGTTCTGAGTGAAAAAGCCAATTTACATCAAACGAGACATACTGATTAACATGGGTCGTATAGTTCTCCAAATTGGACTATATTTTAAAAAGTTTCCATGAAGAGTTGACTCTGATCATTCCAAACTCATTCGCCAGTTCAGTGTTCATTATTCATGTGGCATAGGCCAACAAACTTTTAGTCGGTAGACAGCCTAGCGGATATATATAATCGAGGAGATCCTCTCAAGGTTTTAATGATTCATGAACCCCTGCTGAATATAATTTTAATTAGGAAGACCAAAATGAACGTTTTCATGGTTATTCACTCTTAAAAAAGACAGGGCAAATCCACTCGATGTCAATGGATTCTAACAAATTTTCATGAATCCTATGTTTTCAAATTCATATTTTCGTACAAAAGCAAGGCTGCCAAAAGATATCTGTTCAATAAGAATTTTACATTCCGTATTGAACTTTGCCCATATATGAACGTGTATACGCCCGTTATTGGTAAACTCAAGTCATTTTTCGGCATAAGGACCTTTTTCATGCTCTTATATCTTGGAACTACAGATCATAAATATCTACATTTTCATCAATGTCTAGGAATAACAGTACGAATGCCCTACCTTACGAATACCTTACCGAACTACCCCTGGAATGGAATCTTAATGATTTAATCAGAAACGGCTGCTTTTAATTAAATCGGGATCAATTAACCGTATATTGATCAATCGATTCATAAAAGCAGCTTACGGAATGTATGAACAATAGACGTTGATACACATCTCTATCTAATTATGTGGTATACATAGAAAGTAGAATGCGGTATTTGTCCAATTAAATTTTAATTGCCAAAGAGATTCGTACAGAATATTATTTCCACTCGTCGCTTGAGGAGAACGGAGAAAGTCGCCTTCTACCTCTACCATCCCTTATCCTGAGCTAAATTCTATAACGGTATTGAATCACAAATAGAGCTTGTGTAATACTTAAAACAAATTAAATGAACGATATCGAGTATCGGGTATCTCTGTCATAATATCTATACATTTGTTTTGTGGAGAGGCTTCACATGTTCTAAATAATAATTCATAATTCGATATACCTTCCTCGATTGTCAGCAACATCTCTATGAGGGAAATTGGCGTGTGGACTAGCTGTCAAATGATACCTAAATTCATTTCAAACTTAACTACTGTTCAGATGCCGTACGAAAGGATTTCGTGTGTGTTTGCATGTTTGCACCCTGCTCAATTTGATGTTGAACGTGCCTATAACACTGAATGCCAAATATTACAATTCTGTAAAGCCTATGATTGCCCATTTCTACAAGATCCAACATTTGGATCTCTCATTTCACTTGTCAACTGATGTGGCTGATGACTGAAGGGTGAGATGTGAGGGGTCTTATTCAATTTGGAAACATTGTCATTGGTGATTATTTTGGACAGCACATCAAACTCTACCCCCCAACTCTTTGTTTCCGATCAATATTATATTATATTTACATTATACATTAGTGGAACACAATATGCCTTCAATCAAATAAGTAGTATGGTCATTGGCCCTCGGTGTAAAACTATACCTTCAATGATCTTGAACATAACTGGATATGTCAATCAGCCCTATTTTTTAGATTAGAAGGATGCCCGACAGTTTTGTGTGAGATTGAAAGCAGAAAGACATTTAATTTCCGTTGACGACATACGTTAAATAGACACACTTATTGTAAAGAACTATTTGAAATGAGAAATGTGATGTCTTAAGACACATGTACTTCTGTTGGGAAAGAGATTAAATAATAAATAAACTGTTTGTAAATGCATTATTTATAAACGTACCCTATCGGCAGGAGACAAGCTCTTCAATGACGAGGGTTACTGGTCCACTTCGGAGGAAAAGACGGATTTGATGACGAAATGAGTGATTTGAGACGTTCTAATTGAATATATTTATTTCTTAACGTCTGAAGGTGTTATGTCATTGAATTTTCGAATACGAGGAAGGTAAAGTTACTCTGGTTTCCGGAATGTCCAACAAAACAGGAAAACTGGGATCAACTTACTTCCACAATTTACAATAAAATACACTCCAGTGAGATCATGGGTATTGACGGTCCATTCACGTACTGGTATAAGCGTGCTTCTAAAATGGACAGTGGATTCAATATAAATAGAGGATGTGACTGTGAACTGAGGGCATTTTTATTTTCTTCAGCCTTTTGTATGATCATCCCAGCATATGTATCTCGTGGTTTTATCGTACGTCTAGAATACCAAAGAAAAGGTAACCCTTTGGGTGAACTTCCTTTTCTCCTTGTGGCTGGTGTTGACTTGTCTTTATAAAGAATGTGTCCCTCCCTTTTAAAAGTTTTGGGGAGAGAGTTGTGTAAAGTTTGTAAATAAGGGAAGTTTTACCCAGGAGTCAAATTAGTACAGGACACCTCGGAAGTCCTCGAACACGAGGGAGAACAGATAACTCCGTTACTTTCTGTGCCCAGTCAACAAGCTATATCCCTCTGTACCAGGCTATTGTGATGTCCAAAATCTCCAGTCTAAGACAGTCCACTTCTTGAAGCCACAAATGACATGTATTTCATACTATGTAAATTATGTTTATAGTAGTAACTTGGCTGACAAATTGTCAACTGTCAACGTCACCGCAACCAAGCACCGAATAATTCAAGATCACCGGAGTTCTATGAAAGACAGAAGGAAGACTAACAAATTCCTGGAATGTCAACCAATAATATTCGTTGAATACCCGGAGGGCAACCCGTATAATAATGTTTACAGTATATTATAATATTATTTACTCTAAAAACAGTTGATGAGTAAGATGGGGAAGGGAGATATGAGTAGCCAAATTATTATAGTTGTCAAAGTGGCCTTAGATTGCTGAGTTTCGTCGGAGGAGTATTAGAGAAGCGTCCATCAAATCAAGAGTGGGGCACACGACTGAGAATTCAACTCCCGACTTTCTCTAGCCCGCTTTCTCATCCAACTTAAAAAACATGTGCAGCCCAACAGACCTTCGACTTGGTTCAAAATACCATGTACTTTCAAGTCTACGTTTTAGCTGAGAGATTGTGCTCCAAGGGATTCTAATACAATTCCCATTTTCTGTCTGCTGGAACTCCTTCTCCAGGATCTCCAGCATTTTGAAATCTGTATGCAGACGACGACGATATAGTTCAAGAGAAGGACTACGGGATTCAAAACTCTCTATTTCCGTATTTCCTTAGGTCCTCGACGATATCATAGGAGCCTTGTGACGTCTCTCTTTGGTATAAGTAGACTGGCATCGTTAAAATTCTACAACTAAACTCCTTTGCACTATCAGCGATATGATATCATGCTTTTACATTTGAACGGCTAGATAAGATAGAATATTTAGGTAGGTATTTCCGTATCAGGGCTACTCCCATACTTTTCTGTAGTACGGATCTGTTGTACTTAAGGCCTACCCTGACTTTCTCTTTATTTTGTATATGATGTTGTTTATTTCGTGTTTCACTGACCTCCAAGGCTAGGCCTGGCTTTGTAGTTTAAGGAGAGAGAGAGAGGAGGATGAAATTTATTTGATCTGGTTACCTACCCACCTATACGCTTTGGTAACATTTAAATCCAAAATCGTAAACTCTCTTGCCAAATTCATTTTAATTGAAAGCTATTCCGCCTGCCTTGAAAAACTTCATTTGGCCATTCATGCTTGTGACTGAAATGGCTGAATTTGTTTGCATCCTTGTGTAGTGCAATCGGATACGCTCAGCGAGGCAGGAACATAATTTTAAATCCTTAACCTCAAATTCTATCTCCTACTTTTTACGATGATCCGGCAAAGATTGTGCAACATTGTATGTTTTGAAGGAGTCCATAGTCCAAGGTTCCCTCTTGCCATGTGCTGTTTAGCTTAATACAGTATAATTCTAAAAAATATAGGTAATCTTAGAGTAAGATAACTGAGCATCCTTTCCAATTTCCTTTTCGTATCCCTGCGTCTGAATTTAACTCATTCGCTTTCTCAGAAAAGTTTGCTTTTATTTTAGAAAGTTTCGGGTGCATGACTGTTCTGAATATTTTCATTTGTTTGAGCGAAACGATATTATTTAGATAGAGTTTCTCCCAAAGGAAATAAAAATGACTACTTTCACAGTGCACAGATGGAATGCGTAATTTTTAAAGCAAGTAGCTCAAACGCCTTTGGTATGAGGTTGCGTTAAAAAAAACCTTCAGTCAAGCTGAAATGTATAGGAAAAAGCTTTTATTTCTTGAATTTACCATGAGCAGCTAGAACCAAAACAATTCCTATAGCCTATATGTTTACCTACGTATACGTACCTCATTTATAATGCACTTCTTCTTACTCTACACTCTCCAGCTTTTCATCCCTTGATCAATACACAAAGTATTTGTCGGATTGGACATCAGGCATCTAGTAGATCCAGCACACTTGACTGGACTTGACTTTTTCAACCCACTCCATCTTCATGTCATTACTCTTCTAACCCACCATAAATGGAAATACCTCTCCATTCCAGATCCAATGAGTGAAATCAGGCCCGATCTATTAAATATTAATCCTGCTAGCAACTATTCCAAATCCCAAGTCCAATCCTCCATTGCTATGCTACATGCTCTTTTTGTAGAGCATTCCCGTGTATCCAAAACTTCATGGCTTTGAGAAGGTTATTTCCAGTCCGGGATTATTTACTATTATGGTGCTACAACTACAAGTTGCAAAGTGCATCCCAAATCCCAATTTCCTTCCTGAAATCGAGGACACTTTTGCCAGAATGGGCCAAGTTACTTTCTACGCTTGTAGAACGGTAGAGAAAGTTTATTTAGATATATGGGAAGGAATCTGACAAAAAAAGCTTTTGTGGCATCATGTTGTATGAGGGAGGATTTACATAATACTGGTAATATGAGTCATATCCACAGGGGCATAATACGCTATCAATTTGAAGTAAGATAAAATGATTTCAGGAAGCTCAAGGAAACAATAATAGCAAAGTGTTCACAACTTTCATAACCCTTTTATTCAAATAGAGTGTCCTGAACATATTTTATTGACAGGAGTGGCTATCATCATCTACAGAATTTATAACGCTTATGTCATCGATGGCAAATACTGGAATAAACTAACCGACCGGTTTCAGTAGTTTTGGTCGAAATAAAAGGGCAACAAATAAAATCAAAAATGACTAAACCGGAGGCGATTAATTAAATCAAACGACCAAATCGTACAAACTTTCCTTTGGACTACATTTTTTTAATCATTGTCAGTTGTACTGAAAGTTTATTATTACGGAAAATAAGGAATGTAAAAGGCTTAAAATTTTAATTGTTGATTGACTGATTGCAAAATTAGAAATCAATTTTCATTAATTGCTTGGATTTTTTAACGAATTTCAGGGAAAACCCTCTCTTTTTCATTTTGGCATGAAAATACAGTTGTCGGTGAGAAATCTGATACAAAATCATGCAGTCCCATTCTGGTCTCTTATGCGGTAATAAATTTCCATCATGCATCTTTGGCAGAAACATTATATGTAATACCCTTTCCCTTTATGCATTGGATTTTTATCATCAAATTTCCGTTCCTCATTACATCTGTAGACTATGGAGTACATGCTCTTTATAATGGCAAAGGATAAGTTACAGGATGATCCATATGGAGGTGGTCGGAGGGCTAAATGGGACTTGAACATGGTTTAGGAAAAGGATTGAAGATTCCGGAAATTGAGGATAACTGTTGCGACGCGTACGAGGAGATTGTCTTCTTTAGGTTACATCGAAACCTGCGGGGATCAAACAAAATATAGATATAGTCATATAATAGGTCTTGATAAATCGATGAGCTTGAAAAAACTTCTTTTTCTTTTTTACCGAGGTAGGAATGTTCAGTCAAATGACAATCTGTTCGCAATAATGCTTTTCACCTCTAGACAGGACTTTTGGTTGGTTTACACTTTCACTTGAGGATGCTTGCTGCTGGCCAAAGTTCTGTTTCCGAAACAGTTTGTCAGCCGTTGTCCTAAAATTTCAAATATCACCAGGATGGTAACGGGTGTAACGGAAGGGGCTCTCTGATACGCTTCAAATTCAACATAAACCCAGCCGACACTGCATACATCTTCAAGAATATGTCTTTTATTTCTTCATAACTCAGATTTTTTGTAGCATCTTCCATAGTCATAATATAGTTCGTGAAAAACTTGATAAATACCCGTTTGCATAGTCATTTTAGATAATAAATTTTGGCAGTTTCGTTACCCATATTTCATAATGTGTAATTTATTTCCTTCAACATGAATAGTATGTGCAGGCCAGCACAGATCCCCGTATAAAAGGCTCCTGCTGGGTGCGACTGATCTCCACGCTAATTTACTGCTATTTCTAATGGCCTTATGCTAAAAATACTATTTGCCAAAACCATTTACTCCTCTTTGTCAGAAACTACACAATTATGCCTTCGTAGTTTTCCTTTCCCATGGTTTAAACAGCTGTGTAGTAAGTATACTATTAAATAAATAGTACCACACCAACAAAATGGAAATTTGGTTCGTTCCTCCTACAGGTTACATCAATTTACCTTATGTCAGTGCCAGTCTTCGGGAAAAAACCTTAACCCCAAGTTTTTTTTGAAGATTCTGAATTTTAATAAAAAGGACCGGGAGTCACATTGCATATGGGGTTGGAAGTTGTGATGAAAAACATTGCAGTTAAGATCTTAGCAACAGCTTGGATGAATATCATTGTAGTAATGGTAGGACGGTGGTAAAATTATGTAAATCCGCCAACATACTGATGAAGCGAGTCAAATCCTCGAGAATTTCGAGAACGTAAAAACTGATTGTGAAGTAAAATTTAGTCACCAACGACCGGGTGGGGTTGTACTTGAGATGCAAAAAGAGGAAATGGATATGGATCATTGGCAACGAATGATGGTAGCTTGGTCAAACTACAACCTTCGACTTGCTCCATGATAGTTGATACATTGTGTAAATGAGATGCTGAGCCCTAAGTGAGTTGTTCGGATTTGACAGCATACTGAGGAATTCGCGTCAGAAAGTCATTTATGAGAATACTTTATTACTTTGGTCATTATCCTGCCACCATTTTCAGAATAATATCGCTGTGCGTTCTCCATGCTTACAGTTCCTGCTTCAATGCCTGCAATGTAATAAAATTCTAGCACCCTGATGGACATCATTTGGTACCGATTGGAATTACGAAATCCTATCAGACTTATGAAATGCGTGTGATTTGGCAGAGTTGGACCTACAGATATAATAGCGATTTATAGATCGGCAGATTACACCATCCGCCTATAAAAACAATGGTGGTCATTCTTTTTCATTGGTAATTTGACGCTTGATACTCACCAGCTGGTGATGCATGGTACGCATTTGTATCTGATGTGCAGGATTTGGTCTTTCGATTTAAATCAAATCAAAATACTAAACCCGTGTTGAAGCTCATCATGTCTCAACAGTCTCAAGATGCACCGGTCTCCAACAAGGACTGTTCAATGATGACATTTTGAGATTATGACTGACAGATCTATTTCATGGTTGAGCAATCAACATCAAATGCAACTGATCTATTTCACTCTTTTGAATATGGACTACAGAAAGTGAGGAGACTGAGGAACACAAATTAATAAGACATATTTCGATTCTTTGATGTTCAAGTTGCAAACAAATAAACATTGGATTATTTGCAGAAAAAATAGACAACAGATGTATTTTTGTGCAAAATTATCGGCTAAGCTATGGATTACTTAAAAACCACTATTAGGTAATGGCATAACAAAAGACTGAAGACATAGTAACTGTACGCAGGGTTATTTCTTTTAATATCCAACAACTAAAAAGACCGAAGGACACGCAAGGGAGTCAGAATGGCATAACAAAGTGTGTATTTAAAATACTTTACCAATGTTGCTCTCAAGAATCTTGTATTTTTGGAGCTATCACAAGAAATCATCCCTCCCATTAACGGTAGCACGAAAAAGCCAATGTAGGAATCTTTGGTAGATCATATGGATTGTGTTAGGTGGTGTGCATCAAGTTCTAATAATTTGGCACAAGAATTAACGATGTAAGCTTAAAAGTTCTTGATTAAAATTCCAAGATCGATATTATAACAGGGCTTTTGTTGGAGACTTGGGTCAGAAGCTAAGGACGTCAGTTCCACGCTAACATTTCTCAATTTTACTTTTCCACCCATTGAGGTTCAGATGATGCTAAATTATAAACGAAGAAGCCTACGATTAGTCTATTCTTGAAACTACAGACTCTAGCATCCTAACAAAAGTGAAGACTACGGACTTTCTGATTCCAAGGGAAATGCGTACCGATATGCGGACTGATAGAACTATTTCATGGCCACATATCTTTTCTCAGCTAGCATTGAGTTAGTGGTTGGTTGGTTTCTAGATGAAACTATAGAAGGACTGGTACAACCACTGGTCTGACAAATTCACTAATTAACACCGGGATTGAAGGATTTACTGTTCCTAGAGCAGCTGGGACCTTCGATTTATTTTGTACGATTGCAACCTTAACCCTAATCCTCCGAAACAAGGGTATCAGATACTCCTTTTCGTATGAAAAGCCTCGGGCCACACAGTTCCATGCCAGTAGCATTTCAATTTTTCGAGTTTGAGCCACATCCTGCTTTTCATGATGGTTTCCTTGCAATTTAACACAATGTTTGTAAGCAATGATACACATTATATTTATGATTTCAAAGTAAATGCTTCATTACTCTTCGTGAAACATGCAGAGAAAACGCCGGGGAAAGGAGCACACATCACTTGAATCGTAAAGCCTTTACTTTATTCCTCGGAGCCAGCTGGGAATGGTAGTTTTTATAATTCAAAAGGAACCAAATTAACTTGAGTGAGATGAAGGGCTTTTTGACAGAGTAGTAACGATCTCCGACTCCAACATAAATCCTTGGACAAAGCGACGAGGGTCTGTGCCGTATAAATGGATTAAGTCATTTGAAGTGATGTGCGATTACCGGAAATGGCCTCTTTCTTCTGAAGACTCACCGTCGCATCGTCAACTTTACATCTGAAAAAGAGACAAAAGCTTTTTTAATGGAGAAAGGAACCTACTCTCCCCTCCTATTTCGACATTTTAATGAACAGTAAGAAATAGCGCAAACGACCTACGTTTCCCATTGTAATAATCATTCCAACTTCAAACACTACAAGTTTGAAGAGAATTGTGTGGAAATTGCGACTACACCAGTGTATTATACTAACGTAGTTTTTAAAAGCCTTTCAAGTGTATTCATAATGTGCTCCATGAATCACGAAATCCTTCACGATTGGACGGATAACATTATTTTGAGTTACTTTTGAAAATAAATAGAGGAATGTGATTAAACAAATGTGTTTCAATAGATTGTGGGCTTACTTTGGAAAATACTTCTTACACGGTAGTCCATCCCATGCAAGCAGGGATCGAAGCATTACATCGGGAGTTAACTCCGTAGGGATTTGGCCCATGATTAGTCTCAGTCCAATGCTGAAATACGTAAATACATAAAATCAATTTAAATGAAACATTAAAATATCCACACAAGCAGCAGTGAGTGGTAGAGGTCTGAGGTATTTCAAATTAAAAACAATCACATCAATACTCATTTAACAGCTTACTCATTGTCAGTTCCTGCAATTCTATGTATTTTCGAGACTAATAAAAGTCGTATTTGGCTACCATAGGTCAACAATAAACGTCCTCGGTTTTTGAGAACCCTCTGGTGCGGGTGACAAAGGGTGTAAAATACCGTCATTTCATTCAACAGGAGACATGAAATTCATGGGAGTTAGAACGAGCCAAATTTTCCCATGATCAGAGGTGGTTGGAGCGGATTTCGATGTTGGCACACATCCCATGTGCCACTAAATATCAACGTATCACATATGCACTCGGTGACTTTAAGGACCGAAAATGGGAAGTGCATTTCATGTGCTGTGTAGCTGCTGTGTTCTCTTTCACAGACTGGTTGAGGAAATAATGGAGACCCGGATTTCCCTACGCTTTCACTCTACCCGTAGTTTGTAGTTAAGTGTTAGTACTGACTTTAGCTATGGAATAAAAGCGTGTAGGGTTTGATAGAATAAAAACAGTCTGTGGACAAGGACCGGCTCTCAACTCATTACACACCACTGCTACGGGCTATAGAACCAAAAAACTGTAGCTGGCATCGTTTTAAGCATATGATATGTGGCGATGTGGCTTAATGCTCTACTGAAGAGGACATAATGCATTATGCAATGTCATTATTCTACCGGAATTAAACACCGAAAAACAAATATACAACCACAACCGGTCAATGACCGACGATTTTCATGCACCAATTATTCCCAATCCTTCGCCTTAAATGTCTACGCACTCATAAATATTTAAAGCGCATCCTGCAGTGCGATCTACTTATGTGTCCGTTGGGGCAACACAAACATACTTCTTTAAGCGACTGATGAGAAGATCAGTGGGTATTCGGGCGAATGACGGCTTATTTGACTTAAGTGAGACTGATGAACGAGTTCTTTGCCTTCCTGACTGCAAACTGCAAAAGCGTATGATAAGACGACCTTGCGAACACATAAGATGGCTTTGTTGTCAGCTAGGAATTGCCACGGCTCATTGCATCTGCACACTTTCCACTTCTACTGCTTTTCACCCTGCTGACTGCTACTTCGTTTCTATTCAATGTGCAGAGTTCGTGGGAGACACCCAAAAATGTGTTCTAATGTGAGTTTAAGGACCGACTATGGCGACAGCGGACAGGAGCAAAAAATTCGTTTATTCTTTATTCTCGGCAACTATATCTATATATATTTTTCCCGTCTGCAATTTATCTGGACAAAAAGCTCTAGGGATGAAAAATGTGATGTTCTACGAGGAAGACATGTACATGATGAGAAAATAATACAAGTTATTCCTTTTTTACTTATTTGCTGGAGGTTGAAAACAGACACGGAGCTTTACCGGCTAGGATTGAGTTAAAAGAGACCATTTACGAGTGTAGTTTATGTTGGATCGATTCATGAGACATTATGGACTTCAGGGAAACGGTTATCTTTGAGTTATGATTAAAGGGCCATTGTATCCCGAATATCCCATGGTCCTACAACGACATCATGAAGCTGATAAGTCCAACTTATACGACTCCGAATCTAGACTATCTCACTGTCAGTGGAGGACAAGCCTGGTAATTTCCAGGCCCAGGCCGGAAATTTCCAGACCCGAAAGACTGGAAATTA
>JAQFZA010000461.1:0-19902 GCA_034695115.1 Desoria olivacea | reverse complement strand
TTCAGTACGATCATGAAGTATAGGTAGATGAAGTCAGTATTCCCAATTATGGCATGAAATGAAACATAAACTGAAATGGGAAGGATCGAATTGAAGACAGCCCAGAGGCACAGCCGCATATAAAATTACCTACTCAGCATTTGGAACAAACACCCACCACGCTTACTGCCGTCAACTTACTAATTAATTACTGACGTTCACAAAAATCCAGTCAATATTCACAAAGTGGCAAGTTAGCAAGATTCCTATTTCACACAAAACCCAAGCGCTTGGGGAATTATGTAGAAAGCTGATGACATGAGGTATGATAAATTATACTTTTCCGAAGTGGATTCCAATTCCACCTACAGACCTAAATTTTATTTCGAAACTTCTTCTTCCGCACCTCCCCACAAGTTCCAAAAGTAATAAATGCAGAAAGTGATGACATAAGCAAAACACCTATAACCTACCTGCCACTAAACTTCTATCTCTTCCCTCATTTATAAAAGCCCTTCCATTCTTCCAGTCCCCATTTCCTATTCGCCTTTGATCTCAAACTTAAAACTTTTGTCTGAAATTAATTCACCGACGTGCATTTCCATTCCCACTTTTCCAGCCTCCCCCAAAAGCCTCTAAGCTCCCAAGCCTCCTCTCCATCATCATCATCATCATCATCCAACATCTTCCAATTTTGCAATTCAACATCCAACCAAATCTCAAGATTCACCATCCCAAAAGCATCCAACAAAATCCCAACTGAAGAAATGGAGATTGGCAATTGTGTATAAACAATCAAAGAAGAGAGAAAAGAATACGAGGACCTTTAAAAAGGAAAGCCTCGTCTCAAAGTCTGAACCAAAGGAGTCAGCCTTTGTCTCCTGAATTTTAATCACGTCGTCCACCATCCATGAAATTCCTAATTATTCACCAGGCATCCCTAATGTCCCTGCAAAGAATGGGGATTAATCGGCTCTTTTCTTCCTCCTTTTACTTCCTAAGCCTTTCCTCCGTCTGTAGACAACTTCATAGGAAGTAATAGCCCTTTGTTCCAGCCCTTTACAACTTCTTAAACCAAACATCTAATTTAGTCATCCGCAGTACCTACCTTCCTTCTGTAGGCTACTTTATGTTAATAATAACTTACCATGTGCCATTTTTTTAAATTCCTGTAATAATTTTACCGAGGATTTACACCGCACCGGTCCTTATAGGGTTACTGCTAGAATTTTACACTTTGTCATCAAATGTCCTATGTACTTGTTAAGGTAATTTATTTATTTGGTCCACAGATTAGCATTGGGAAAGTTTAAAATGCTTTGATTTGAAGTATTTGGTTGTATATGATGTCAGTAGGCGTATCGATAGTGCCAGTGGTATCGAATTTAATATCAGTGGTATTGCATATACCTTAGTGTCAGTGGTCAGAATCTAGATACAGTGGTAAACTTATCAGTTGCATGATCTATAATTTTTAGCGGTAAGGTACTATTTTGGTGGGTCCATTATATACAAGCCAAAAAGAAGTCACCTTCTCCTTGATTTGATAACACTCTTGAAATGAAATGAGGGCTCAACCATCAGAAAATGATAACCTTACATACGTAGACTTATTACAGGAAGCAACCGTGTTTTATGGGCTCATTGGCCCACCTGTCAATTGTAATGTTTTATAGGATCTTTTGTGTCTGGAATCCTTTTAGGTTCTGACTTTGAGGACTTTGAAATATGTGAATTTGACAAATGAGGTTTCAAGGGTCGTTTTGATGGTTGGTGGGGATGGCTTGGGGTTTGGTGGAGTTCAGGTATGAGAAAGTTTTGGATATTGGAGTGAGATTGAATTTGATGTTACATAAGATTGAAATTTGAAGCGTATGAAATTGCCGACAGTTGACAGTGGTGTGGATTGTAGATGTAGATTCCTTGAAAAGGTTTTGTTCAGATTTTGACAAACAGTGTGAAAAATGAGACTTTTTATCCCGTAGAGACCTGGTTTCCCTGCTTGGATGGATTTCTGATTGACTTGGAGGAAATAGAAATGTTTATTGCATAGGTGAACATGGTGTGGTGGGTATGTATGTATTAGGTAAGAAAGGGTTGATGGGTGGTTGGTATTTTGGATGCTTCTCTTCTTGGGAATATTATTATTATTATTACGGAGAAATTGAAAATCCTACAAATCACAAGTCTTCCAGAGTCTGGATTCTAATTCCAGATCTAGTTTTGCGGTTTGTAGTTTCTAGACGGAAATTTTATTTCCGTCTGATAGGGTCCTATACTGTAGATTGGATATTGGAACGCAACCTCAAGGAAGAAAGATTTCTAGTGGAATCGTTGTGGTACTCGAAGTTTTAATGTTTTTAAACAGCAAATAGTGTTGGCTGAGGATGTACTTTCTAAGGAAGCTGTCCTGTTGGTAAGGGTGAGCCCTGCCATTTACACATTTATTAATTGCAAAACAATTTTCTGAAACAAATGGTCATTCTAACGCAAGAATAACTGATTCGAAGCTGAGCAAATGAATAAAACTTAGTGAACGTTAGTTATAGCCCGATTAGCCCGTTAGATATAGCCCGAGCCTTGCTCGATTGTTCTTAAGCTTAAGGAAATCATTTTTGAAGGTTTGGATAACAATCTTGTGACAAGAAGTACAATTAATTATTTTAACCTGTTAGGTAGTCATCAGGGAAAGACTGAGATTAGTCGATGGTCTTGGTGATCAACTATGAATTTAATTTCAGTTAGGAAACCCTAAACTCTAAGAAAAAGCATTTGAGTGCAAGGAGATCAGAGAGAGAGAGAAAAAGTGGGAGACAGAAACTGACAGAAATGAAAGAAAGGAGATCGATTTCTCCTAAACTTCCTTCCATCGTATATCCAAGTTAATGTACATGACACTACCCCTGTTCCACCACCACCATACAACCTAACCATACATTCATACATACATATATCACCACACCACCTCTGTCATCTCATGATACTCAAAATACTCTCATGAACCTCCTGGTGATATCAGATATTCCAGGCCTTCCTACCTCACAATCACAATCAGCAGATAAGCACATTTTTTATTACACTCACAGAAGAAAACGCTAGAATTAGGGCTTCAAAAGCCCAGGAGGAAATCCCTGTCTAAAAGATGATCCCTGCAAATAGGGTTCGATTATTTTGATTACAATTTCGAGAGACGAATGACGCAGCTCGAAAATCCAAAACATTAGGAGGGGGCTGTCGGCTGTCTTTGTTTCCAGGATGCTTGGATGTTGATCGTGTGTTGTGTCAGTTTTTGGGATGATGATGATGAAGATATCATGATGATAATGATAATAACCTTTTCATCTTTCCAATTTGATGGATGACCTCTCATCATTGAAATCACCGTTCAACACACAGATGGAGGACCGCCTTCTAGGTAGGTAGGTAGGTAGGTAGGTAATATCAACACGATCGATGAACATGTCGGCTATGCTATTCAAAACAATACTTTTATCGTCCAGTTCAAGGGAATACCCTTGGGAATCCTATCCAACAAATTCATTCTCCTCCTTTGTTTCATATTACAATCCCTGTGGACAAAGGAAGGCCTTGGGCTTGGCCATTTTTCATAAAGTTTTGACAACTTCCTTTCAGAAATGTTTTCATCCTTGGTTTGTTATCGTTTAGGGGGATTGAGTACAGGTGGATGTGTTATGTCTTTTCAGGGTTGCTGACTTCCCATTCTAAGTTGTCTTTTTATGCTATTTCAACTTTCGAAAATCTGTTTTAAAGTTGATTTTCTTGGAAAAATGATCGTTAATCATTCCCAATCCTACTGTAAACACTTTATGTAATTATATCAAGAATGTCAGTGGTCTAGGCCATGGCTGTAAGAGTATCGTTAAGACCGTCACACCATCAGCTCAGGGCTTTCTCTTTCGGTAATGAAACTCAAGCAGCGAAGGCTTGGGCTAAAGTGTGTCCCATCCACTTCCAACTTCAGAGACTTACCAAAGGCTCGAAATTACGGAGTTACATCACCTACCAACAACTAACCGTCGTGTTCTCAAAGCCTTGAAGCCTCGCAACCTTGATCCCACGTTCACGTCCCACCTACTCAAAAACAAATTTACGTTTGAAGTCTGAACTCATCAAGGAATATGACAGAAAAGTTATTCCAAGTCAGATCAACTTTTCGCTGAAAATGAGTGTAGTTGGATTGTACTCAGTAACCCAAAGCTGTAGTACATAATATTTTTAAAAAAACCGTGTACAATTACAAACTCTACAGATTTCAGCTCCCCAGGTATCTGAGAATTTCAGGAAGGGCCTGGTTTGTTAATGATGTTGATAGTTTCAGAGTTTCATAGTTTATGGGGACTCTTATGGTTACGAGTACCTTGCAGTTTGCAATGATGATGATGATGAGGAGGAGGATTTTCGGGTTGGTAGAGGACGGATGTAGATCGTAGAAGTATTATATTATGAAAGCTTAAGAAATCACCATGAAATTACGGACAGGATCAAGGGAGCTGGAAGTTGTAAATCAAAGCTACACTCTTAGTAATGATATATAAAGTGTGGGCGTCATGTTTCATTTAGTTTAATATTACAATCCTTTTCAGGGATATCAAATGCAGAATAGGATGATCAAGTTTCTGGATTCGGGAGGGTTGAGTTCGTCATTAAGGAAGAGGACTGTCTATTTATATATTTTATGTACTTAGGCCAAACCCCTTTTTATTAAGCCCATCTATGCGGTTTGCTATTCATTAACGCAGAAGGTTTCAAGTGCCCTTTAATCTAGAGTAAGGGTAGATTAAACCACAGCCTTCATTGTTAATCTTTATCCTTTTCTTGTGGACTCAAAAAGTTTCAAAACTTACAAAGATAGTATATCCTAAACTGATTTTAGACTGTTAATGCTTGTAAACCATATACAAGAAATCTATCTAATCGTGTACGTTTGAGATAAAAATGCTACCTCATATTGGTTTCGGTTTGGGAACCCTACACTTTGATCGATGAAAGATCCCCAAAATCTAAATGAAAGTTTTGGAGTGGAAATGGTTAGTTTGAAGTTATATGAGTTGATAATCATCAGGTTTTCATTTGAAGTTTGGAGTGAAGACATGACGGGTATGTCTTCGAGGAGGTAATTTCCATCCGATTTGAGTAAATCATGCAGAAGTAATGGAAATGAGGTTTGATGTGTGGAACGGAACTAATTAGTTACCTACTACTTATGGTCCAATGCATGTCCTCCATAGCTCATACTTTGAGTCTAGTCTACTCAAGTCCAAGTTTCAAGTCTACTTACTACTGCAACCCTAAGGCTGAGTGTGGTATGTACTGTGTCTATCTAGTCTACAATAAATCGGAATGATATGTCAGCTGTAGAAAATCTCATCAGACTCCATCCGCTATCTCATCTTTACTTCCAGATCTACGCAGCACAGGCGGGCACCTTCTGCTTGGGGTAATCAACTGATCATTTCCTGGACTGTTGATTATTTTAGATGTTTTAGTAGCCCGACAAATTAATTACAATTTGTCAGGAAACGTTGGAGAAAAAACTTCAAAGACTTCAAAGGAATTTTATTAATTGAAGGTGCCTAAATTAATAGAGTAATTGGGGTTCCTGGAGTGGACCTGTGTTGTTTTACTGTGACTGATGTTACATGGTGAAGCATGACGCAACTATTTATTCAGTTATTCAGTTATTATATAAGAGAGGAAATGGATGGTTTTGATGTTTCATTTAGTACACTGTCAAATTGTAATCAGTTTAGATAGCGATTTCCATTACCTCCAGCTTTATATACCAAACGATCCAATTTTGTATGGTAGCTGTAATGGTTTTTTAGGCGTAAGTAATTTATGTCACATATCATATACGTGTCATAATGCTACAAATCCAAAACAACACCTTGTATAAAGACCTATAATTCGGAAGTTGAAATGCCGAATTTAGATTGGGCTTCATTAAATATGAAGTACATATGTGTTCCAGTCTAGACGACGGTTCTTCAGCCGTATTTCTCCTTATTTGGAGTTGCCCAAGTGGTCACTTTTGAGACCTCGGGCAAGACGGAAGTTCGGATTAGATGTTTTTAGAAGGCTGCTGATGTGATGATACACAGAGACAGATTGAAAAGATAACCCTTGGGACCAAGCTCTTTGGCTACTATTGTACGTTCGTCTGGCTTCTTCTCTGATGTTGTCCTCTTCAAAGGAAATACGAAGAAAGTACAGTACAAAATCAATAATGGCTCGAGTCAAACCTTCTCCATTGTTTTCTTTCTGGCCACTCACAAGGAAGGACTCTGGGGACAATGCCACTCTCTCTCTCTCCAAGGGGTCTATTCGTCTACTTCAAGGAAGACGGTACGAGATCCTCGTATATAATTCGAAAAATAGTGGTAGAAAGATCAGAAGGAGAAACGGAGCCGTCTCAGAGCAGAAGCTTGTTTGGCAAAACCTGCTTTTGCAAATCTTGAACTTTGACCCATCTGAAAAAATCTAGCTTGTTTTTTTTCAGACAAATTGACAATTGAATCGTAGATAAGCATCTCTGACTAAAATTCGCCACCGTAGAATATCCTAACATAGAGCATCCAAACTTTCAAACAATGTTATTGTTCACTGGAAGGCACATGTCCATCCAAATGATACTGATTCTGGACCAGAAGAATAAATCCAAATCCTACAATTGATATAATATAAGGAGTTTCTAGGAGATTCGGGATTTAAGATTCTAGCATTTCTAGCTGCTCCAGCACAATTGTATTCGCTCCTTCATGTTGACCCCAATCCTTTCACCATTCTATCCTCACATAATCGAGTGACAAGTGTCTAACTCAGCAGAATTTAGAGAGGAAACATTGGACAACACTCAATAGACAAGAAGACTCACAAGACGACACGACAGGGCTAGTAGGGCTTACCAGGCTAAAATAGCTGAATGTGAGATATCCTATGTGTTCTTCACAGTCTATTTCTCTACCTCAATATCCTCAATCCCCTTTCTACATGAAATACACCAGGCATTCATACTACATAGTCAACCTCTCAAACATAACCAACACTCCTTCAACATCGGTATATAAAAACAGAGTACACTGGAATTGAATGAAGTGATAGCAATTACCTCACCCAATTTAGATCTGTATAGTAAACAGTAAATCCAAAATCGAATATCTGTCGACAACCCATCCCCTCGAACCAAATCAAAAGCTTCAACTCTCTCCAACATAAATGGGTTTATTGCTTTCATTCCATCAATGAAGATGAGCCGAGCCAAAAACAAGTCAAGGAAAGTCAGCTTTGAAGGCTTGAAGGACTTTCCCTCAATAACGTAATCTATTGAGAAATTTAGAGAATAGAGATTGTAGGCCTGGACAGTTTTGGAGATATTGACAGTCTGAGAGCTCAATGTACAAAAATATGTACATACATAGTCCCATGAATAAAAAGACAATGGTCTTTCATATGCAATTTCTCATCCAACAAAACAACTCCAGAGGAAGGTATATCTAATCTTTGTCTGCGAATAGGAGTATTGAATAACAAAGGTTTTTTAAGCTCTTTATTACAGGGATATTGGCGGTATTAGCTCCTTAGAAGTTTGTGTGTGATGTAATAGTTCAAGTGGTTGAGGAAGAATGAATTTTAAAAATCTTTGAAAAAATCTGCTACATCATCAAAACGAAAGCCCTACCAGCTCAGCTATTAATATTATATCCATTGGAAAGGAGAGAGAAATTCGGCTGAGTGAAAGGAGTCAGCAGTCAGACAGTGTTGAATTCGTTGAATCGCTCAATTTTGAACGCAGGGCTGAATAAGTCACACCATCATGCTAACAGCCTACAGTCTAAAAGAGCACTGAAACGAAGGCTATTGAATTGATATAGAGAAGGAGGAGTGTTAGAATGTTAGAATTTCTATTCAAGTCGGTGGAAACTGGGACCATTTCCCTGTATTTCTGCATGTATAGCCCAAGTGTTGAAGATTCGAAGATTTGAAGATCGAGTTCCCTATAGTTGAGGGCTTTTTCTCCAATTTCATCCAACATCCTAAGTATATACACCATTTCCAAAATCCTGCTACTCCTTGCCTACTTTGAGGATTGAGGATGGGAGCCATTGGAGGATTGGCAAATGTAGTGTACTCGTATGTATGGATACTGATGTAAAGCTATTGGATGGAAAACGGGTATAGTTTCTGGTTGAAATTCAATTCGGAATGGTTGTAACCTCCTCTGGAATATAATACAATAGAAATGTGTTACGAGTTAGTGGTACAGTCGTTGGTCTAGTAGAGTTGGTTGGTAGCTTCTGGTAGGTTTGGAATATCAAAAATAGAATTTTTAGGTGGTTGGTCTATAAAGTGCCAAAGCAGAGGAGGAAGATCCACTAATACCAGTTTTTATTTGAGTATAGGCTGACTCTGCATTGATTTCAATTTGATTCCGTCAGTACAATTTGACTGAAAGCTTCCTTCCTGTCTGCATATCTTACTGGAAGTTCTGAACATTTTGGTAACGTTATTGTACGTTTGAGCCCTTTAGGGATTTCAGATAATACAGACCGAACGAACACTCTTCGTCTATACTTTCTTACAAAGATTCGGGAAGAGTGTAATTGAGTGATTGATTCTAACAGAGTTGTAGTCAGTGAGCTGGGTTAGCAGTCTTTGAAGGTTTTGATTTTGATGTATGTGTCTGTATCTATATTCATTTCATTTTGTACAAAAAGTATGGAGTAATTAACATGGACGCAAAGTTGTAATGGATGAAAACTGTTGTTGTAGTATTGAATAATGAATTGATGAGCAGAAGCCTTTAGCCTCTCCGGCTTTGTTGAAGAGTGTGCCAATAAATATTATGATGTGACAGGAGAAAGTAAAATAATATGTAGGGTATCGGTACAAAGTATTGGTGCTTATGGAAGTGGTGAATATTTTGTAGTATAATTTGTACAGATGACTTATATCTCGGTTCTTGTATAGGGCACATATACTTAATCCTTGGGTTAAAAGTTTAGTGTGTAATCATAAATAGGCTGTATCCAGAAACAAAGGGTATTAATAATGGTTATTGAATGCTCAGGTGCTGGTTGTCTCTTGGTAATCCTTTGGTAATCAGGAGGGGATAATTTATCGGCTGTTTATTGCGCCTCTCGTACTATCGATAAGCCTTTTGTACAGAGGAGATCCTTAATACCTTGTAAATAATGGATTTGTAATCTCCTTATAGATTCTTGAATTTGGAGTTTGGGATTCGTGTTTTTCCTTCATCTGAATCGGTACACAATGCGTCTTTGCCTGGCTAATTAATTGAAGTACCAAGCTGTTTGATCATTTACTATTGGTTCCCGTGTTTAAGTTGTCGGATTAAGAAATCAATTACTCAAGCTATCGGATTCTCAACCTCAAAATGTTTCCTCGTAAATAATTCTTATCTTTATTGACCGACATTAATATGATAACATAACATGATACATATGTCGCATTTTCCAAAACCGTTAACCGTACATGAATCACAAACACAAGATCCGGGAGCATAAATCTGTCTTCATTATTAAATTAAATATAAGTCTTTCAAATTCCAGTAAAAACATTCAAATTGACTAAGATTTTGAATTCAACATTTGCAAAATATTACATACGAGTAAAACATAATACAACTGCAAATAACTACTTCTCCATAATTTTAACAGGATCTGCTGATCAAACACTTCATAACATTATGTATATAAAAATAATTCTATTTCTTCCAGAAACATAAAGTTTTGGCAAAACCTTTTCGAAACTCCTTACTACGCTTAGCATAGATGAAGGGATTCATGGCGGAATTTAAATAGCCCAATGAGAGTAATATCGGAAGAAACTTAACCAACTTCGGCAAAGTTTCCTGATCTCCCTTTGGTAAGAATCCAATGATCCCATACAAAATTGCAAATGGTAGCCAGCTAATTGTATAGGCTCCAATAATAATTAACAAGGTCTTGGCAGCTCTTCGTTCTTTGTTCAATGAAAGCGTGATCTTCTTTTGAACAAATTCCTGAACTTGAGATCGAGGGATTTCCAATTCCGGTGTCCCTGGCCCAAAAATTCTACCCTTCAGTTTCCAGAAATTCTCAAAGTTCCCAAAATATACAGTTTCTGGAGTTTTCGGAACTTGTAGTATCGTTTCCTCGATGATGTCTTCTGACTCCGTGTCAAGGCTAGGGGGATTTTGCAGCCGATCCCCACTAGGATTCCCAATATTAGTCCTGTCCCTAGATCTTCGTTGGATTTCTCGGTACAACTTGAGGTAAACATTGACCAAAACGACTAGTGGAATGATGTAAGTCCCGACCATAAAATGAATGGTCCAGGAAGGGTCCTTCTTACTGGATGTGCATATTCCATTAGCTGAATACTTCAAAATATTTTCGTCGTTGAGGATGAGAGGGAGGCCCATCCAAATAGCAATGACCCAGATCATGAGAACCTTTTCAAATACAGAATAATATGATCGTTTCATGACATACGATAGTCCGTCCAGCGTTGCCCTGTAGCGGTCCACAGCGATGGCAATAAGGTGGAGGGTGGATACCATACTAAGGCTGATAGCGTTGAGAAGGTAGGCCCTGCAGAGGCTAGGACCAAATAGCCATTTCCCATACAACACATTTGAGGTCAGCATGGGGACGAGGAAGACCCCAACCAGCAAGTCCACAAATGCCAAGGAGAGGAAGTAGGCGTTTTGATGAGATCGGACCGATCTCTGACATATCCAAGTGAGGATTACTAGACCGTTTCCGAATATTATCAAGATGGCCGTAATAGCTAGGAAGATAATGAATGATATTGCAAAGGCGGAGGGCCCTTCTGAAGCGGTAGTCGAGGTCGTTGACTGTTCCATTACTGTATTGATGATTGGGGATGGATTCGTGTTTCTCGGAATTTCAGTCAGCCGGTAGAACTTGAGTTTTTAGTGACGGAAAATTCGATTGATCGACTGGACGATTGAGTACATATATTTTATAGGAATCCTGACCAAAGCCGGTTTTGGAACTTGCGATTGTATTATTCAATCATTTTAATGAGGGTCGTTAGTTATAAATATGCTGTTTTTGTTATTCACTACTTAATTATTTTAAGTAGGTCAATTGTAAAGCTTTAAGATTAAGGCCGGATGGGGTTTTAACTTTTTGGTCTTGTCTTGTCAAATAATTATGCATCAAAACGTTTTACTGTTAGGTATGTTTGAACGGAAATAACAAGATTAGCTACTTGATTATGTGGAATTATTATTGTGCATCAATTAAGCGTTATCATCCTTTGTTATTTTTACAAGGAAAATAATTTTATCTTAGATGGTTGATAGGTTTCCATTCGGACTTGTTTTTAAACTTTATAGTTTGTAATTGTCAAGTGGAAAATAGGGACAAACTTCGATTTTTAATTGACTTGTGCTCATCTTATATTTCATAGGTTCAACATGGCAAACATTTCTTGACGCAAGTAAGTCTGGATCCTTATCAGTCGCGACATTGCAATCGGCGTTTCACATTCGTATGTAGTCACGTCCACAAACCACATAGTGATCGAATATAAACCACACATTTTAAGTTGTGGTGTAATTGAACCATTCGCATGTCGCATCAGCTCATTTAAGTTTCTTGCGTGGTTCCCCGTTTGACAGAATTAAGAATTTGTTTGTAAAGTTGACCTCCTGGTAACTGAAAGTAATAGATTTGGAACCAAATCGTTACCTCCAAAATGTTATCTCCGAAATACCTATATGTCGTAAGCGTAAACAAATCTCAGAAAAACAAAATTAAACTCCCCATCCCCATACCTCAACCACAGTCCACAATACCTATTTAATTTCCTCTTTGATGAGTTATAAAATCCCAACCACGAATAGGTACCTCTTTTAATGCAACCCATCCTGAATCCCTGAGATAATTTAAAAGATAATACTTGCCCAATAATAAGAGTAACCTTTTTCAAAGGTAAAAGTTTCAAGTCCCGCCTGACATACTTAAAATTTGCAACCTGAGCCTTGAGTGACTGCATCCTTCCTGAGTGCCTTTCTCTGCTCTTTTCCAAAAATTCTAAACTTTCTAAACTTTCCCCTTCTTACAAGACACCACCTCTCTCTCTACTCTCTTGACGTCCGTCTACAGACATATATTCATACACCTCTACAACCTATACCTACCTTCAAAAAAAAATCTACGACCTACAAAGAGATAGATCCATCCAAGGATCCAAACTCCCTTCACCATGAAAGTCCATACCATGGCAAAAGATATGGCAGTGTTGTATTGTAATCCCCGAGAAAGCTATAAAGGAATGAAGTAAACTTCTTTCAAAATAATAGAAACGAGCGTCCTGGGAATTCCACTCGGCTCTCATTGCAACAGTGCCAAAAAAACCTTTGCATACTTCGGAATTCGGATTGACAGCTGAGTATTACTTATGTTGTGTTAGAGGGGTGTTAGGGATATTATAAAAGTGGTGGGGGTATAGCAGCTGTAGGCTGTAGACCTATGTGAATCGGAGATACTTCCAAAATGAGAAAAAACTAGATTCTGTAGATTCTAGAATCTAGTTCCTGTAGATGAGAGAAAGCATTTCCCGAGGGAAACTTTCCTCTTTCGTCTTCTGTATTTGCAGACTGCTGACTCGTGTCGATGTACGGTTGGATTGGAGAGTGTGGAAGTGGATAGTGTTGAGGGTGATAGGACGTTATGGGCAGTATCATATAGGGCTGGAGTAGGTGTAAGTAGGTGGTATGAAATTAATTTTAGGTGAGCGACTGTGTGCCAAACATTCGCATCAATATTGACACTTCTTCTAATATTGGGAATTCGCTTGGAGTGGTGGTGGTGGTCCTAGATGAACTTTTTTATTGGATGTCTCCGGCACTTCATCCTCTACTGTTTTCCAGATATAATACTCAAGGTAAATTAGTCACGCTGGAAGGATGATCCAGAAAGTATCCAGAAAGTCGTATGAGCTATGTAATAGGAATATGGGGAAGGAGGATTCTGCAAATTGGAAATGGACATGGACCTGCACACACTGTTGTAAAATTGGAACTTTTGGACAGAACAGACTGGGTCACATTAATAGCTGTCAGAATTGTTTGAAGTAAATTGGACATGACGGGATTAAATTCGATGGAGCAAGAATATCTTGTTAAATTTTGAACGACAAGTACAGATACATGTTACATGGTACTACATTTCTGGCCCGATCCGGACTCACATGTGTCAATAATTACACTAGAGAATAAATACGTTCCCACGTACGTAGGCATCAATTAATCCCAATTCCCAATATGATTGCAATCCTAATCCAAACCCCTTTTAGTAAGGTAGCACTTAAATTAATCCATCCCACAGAATACAGACAGTAAAAAAATCCTAACCCGATCCACCACCACCACAATCGCAATCAACTCTGCCTTAAACTACAACCTACATGCTGTAAATCTACAATAGAAAACAACCTATAAGTAATCAAGGTCCCTAACAAAACTAATAATAAAAATAATTCTTCCAGCTACAACTATCACAAATGTACCACCACAAATGTACTACTGAATGACAGCACCCGGTTCTTTCCCTCAAGTACCTACATAGGTACATAACACTCAATACTCCACAAACTCAACACAAGAGACAAGGAGATTACCGGAAGGCAAATGCACTGGCCTGTGCCACGCTGTCTCTGTCTCCAAGTCTCCTTAGAACCTAGCAAGTTGACAGGCTATGACAGTTCATGAAACTTCATGAAACTAACATGTCATTCCCACTCATCCTTTCACAATTGGGGAAAGAAACTTAATCCATAAAGAAAGTGTGGCCTAGCTCAAGTCCGCCCAATTTCGTCTCCAGGCATAATATCCTCCTTTCTCCTGTTCCACCTCTGCTATCATACAAAAATATCATCATGACCTCTATGCTTCATCCCGTATGTAGTACATATACAAAAAAAAGTTGTTACGAGTTTTTAACGACATCGCAAAATCCTCTTAAGTCTTAAGTAGCCAAGTAGGTAACCATCACTTATTTTGTGTCGTAGCTATTTGTGATCCTATTCACTAAAGGAAGTAAAAGATGAATTGAATTATCAAATTAGAAAACTATCCAAGATCCTCCTGGATCCTTAAGAACTTGTAGACAAGATTGTGGACTTTTTGGTAGCTCCAATTTGCAGTTTTGGGAAGAAGATATGCACATATGTATGTATGATGATGGTTCGACTGTGTTATTAGAATGCAGGTAAGTTTCATAGGTTTATTGATATTTATATATTTGTATAGAAGATTGCAAAATTCGTTGAAGTTGGATAGGGCTCGTTACAGATGGTTGAGGATTGAAGATGAGAGGAACTCCTTGTTTGCTGTTTGCTCTCCTCTTCTCCATGCCTTTCAGTCATCCTAATTGAACCTCTTGGGCTTAGTTTTTTGTACTTCGTCTATCTACCTCAAGAATTGGGTCGTTGATGTACTCCTCTGTTCATAAATTTCAGGGAAGGGTATTCCGTATATAGTTGTATCTTCTGGTATTCATATAAGGCACTTGAAGCTCTTCTGAATTTCCCAGAAAGAGTACGGATTTGAGGATCAGGTTATGATAATGTAAATATTGGGAAAGTACTGGAAGTGGCAGGGGAATAATAGCAAGAAATAAGTGGATTCCACGTAATCCCTTCTACTTGACAAAACTGGTATCCTTTTATTTAATGTTAATTTCTTGTAACTTTTTAGCAATTGAATTTTGAATCGACGCGACTTCCATCAAGTTTGAATAGTTTAAAATTTCTAGTCACTTTCTTCGTGTGTTAATAATTCACATGTGCAGAAATTTTCAGACCCACACCCAAGGCCTTTTTTTGCCATTTTTTTGCATTTTTAGAATAAGAAATAATCTGGAATCTAGATCACGATTTTTGTTATCTCCAGCTCAACAAAAGCAATCTCCTCCCGTTTTTACACCATTACTATCAGACAGGCAAGTTTTTACTTCCATTCCCTTCCAGCTCTGCTGTAATAGAAGGTGGAACGTGTTCATGGCTCTGGTGAAAACTACGGTGTTAACATCACATTTTATAGGAAATTACAAAGTTGATTTCCCTGTCTGAAATAAATGTTCACGATGTGACGACTACTTACTACATGGCCTATGTATGTACTAAAGTTACAATTTCCACAAGCACTATTACTAATACCAGTTTCTATCTACACTCCTGAGGAGATTGAAGATTGATACGAAAATTTACCTCTGGCTCTGACCTGTCGGTCTCCAGCAGACTGGTTGGTACTAACTAAAATTCTGTGCTTGTGACAAACCATGTCCCAGCAAACTCAGCTATATATTACCCTAACGGGGGAAACTTATGCCATAAACATTGTTATGCGAAATGCGATGAGATGACAAACATCCCGACTTGCCGACAGGACCAAATGAACAGGCTCTCCTGGTAGAAGAATAGATTTCCGAATTCAAAGCAGTAGTGGTTTATGTTTGTGATCCTCTTCCAGCACTTTTACTTTAGTTAGCTGTTACACTTGGTTAGTACCCTCCTACCTCATAGCTCATAGGTATGAATTGATATAGTTCGTTGAAATCTTCTAGTGTATAATATATAAGTTACGATCCCAGGCATTCTATTCAACATGAAGGAAGTGGCTGAATGTTTCCAATTCCAATGGCACAATTCCAGAGACCTCATATCAAACTTTTATGAGAATGAACTGGGTTACGTTTCATAAAGGCGAGGGAGGGATGTATTTCCAGAGCTACAACAGATTCCGTTTACTACGATATGATTTACGGCCCAACCGCTCCGAGACTGCTAAACTATAGCGCTAGTCGTGGTGGTACATACAATACTGAATCTGGTGACTATGGACTTGGTGAGAAAGTCTATGAAAACGATGGACTCAGCGTTTTTCCAAAAGCTAAACTAGCTACACACTTACAGTAGCATAGTCGGTGTATTAAAAGACTAGCTGACTCGATGAATACAAATTTAGCCCTGAGGAGAGTACCCCCCACAGCAGAAGGACCAACTACGGCCCTGGGAGTTAACCATTGTGTAAATGTGTTATGTATAGGTAGGTACTTATATAGTACATTGAGTATGATATCGCGGTTGAATAGGAGGTGCGAGGAATGGCGAGGATCCCAGCCTAATTTAACTCATATGCTGACAGTCTACTGGATCATTGGGATTTATGGGAGATGGTGAAAGTGATAGTGTTAGCCTGGTAGAATACTTATCCATCCAATCGCAATCTGTGGAATTGCAAACAGTTACATAGGATGTTAGGATTCTATTCTAGGAAGTCACCTATCCAAATATGCATAATATGGTTCATTGCATAATGTACATCCCCTTTATACGTAGTAAATGTCACGCTTTACATAAGCTAATTTGAATGATTTACGCTTTTAAGGCTCGATTCATCTTTTCGTTTCATGTTCCTACGCTTTGTAGATAATAGAAGGAAGAATATTACTTTCACCAATCATATTAGCCCTAGATGTAACTGAATAACTACTGGAAACTTCTTCGGTTGGACGGAAAAATAAGCCTTATATGTCAATTTAATGGAATTTATCGGTGAAAATGCCTACAATTTGGAAAATTGTCAACCGTTGGCAAATAAATTGTGTTTCACTGCAAACGCATTTCTTATAGCTTTTTTATAGTGGAAGTATTTTTAATTAAAATAAATCTACAATTATAACAATTTGATATTTGTACATTGATTTGTAAATTAACTATAGGTAAATACTTGCAACCGATGCACTAACAATGCCAATACCATTGGAGAGTCCCCAACAAAAATTCCGATCAGTGTTGACAAATATTAATTTTGTTGAGGATTTCTCGATGCTGTCTTTTATACCATTTGATTCCGAACAGTTCTTCGTCAACAGTTTGTCTCGCCTGTCCTCACGTCCTTCATGGTCTCATGTCCCCTTTCTTCTCCCTAATTAAATAGGACACAAGCCCAAGCAGACAATAACACTAACACTTATCAAGCATGATGAAAGTAGGAAAGCAATAAACTTTGAATAAAAGCACAGGAAGCGATTTCCGAAAGTTATCTCTCCAGTCTTGGCAAGGAGGATCGGGTAGGGCTGCATCGCAAATAGGAATCGTAATATAGTGTGTAATGGAAAAAAGGGTATTTCGATTTTTTGGACAAATTCTTCCTCGTCTCCTGACGGAACTTCTAGAGTTCTTGTAGGAGGCAATTCACCCCCGTCACTTCACAAGATTTGTTGATAACAAACCAAGGACCAAGAAGGACAGCCACCACCATCACCAGGCCCAGCAGAAGTAGAGCAGTGAATGGGAAAGGGACAGAGGAAGAGAACATGGCATATCTATGGTGAAAGTTGGCAGACTAAATCAGGACCGAAATCCCTTCCCCATAGTACCGACTAACAACTAAAAAGCTAAGCCAATGCATATGCAATCAAACGCATTTGTTCAACCCAAAATAACATAGGAAACGAAGAACGCACAACTACTCCATACGCCACGTCGGTACTTCTGGTTTGCTTATGCTCAATCCAATGTAATAAAATAGGACCTCCACCACCACTTATTCTGCGAAATCCGCCACATCCAACTTCCAAAATGTCCAAATTCTAACTCCTAGATCCTGGAAATGGTCTTGTACTGTGTGATCCTAGGTTCTTCTGCTGGATGTGTTGGGTAGGATTGCATGTAGGATACTGGAAGCTTGTGCTGGGTGATTCACACGAAGCATTAATGGAACTCTGTACTCATTTCGTATATCATCTTGCTGTAATTTAGGGAATCAGATAGGCAGAGGCGTAAGGGAATAATGGTCCTTTTCCCGAGGTGGATTAGTCCTTTTATAGCCTGGGACTTCTGGAGACAAAGCACCTTCCTCCGGGATAACTTATGTCCTAGGAGTCGACAGTCGTCCACAGCCTAGAGAGTCAACAGTTGTAGAGACTCACGAGCCCTTTGCATATAAATCTATAAAATGAACAGCTTCTGTAGCCTATTCCTCTAGGGCACGGCTTGAATTCAAAGTGCGCCTACGGCCCTTGTCCATAATGTCTAAACCTTATTGCATATAACTTGGTTATTTGGCTAAAATGTCTATGGCTTTGTATACCCTTAAGTTCTTTGGATGTATATGAATGTACAGATCCTCTTGGTCCATGAGAACTTCGCCTACAATGCTTCTGCTCTGTTGGCACAGCCACACACATCTTTCCCTGAAATCTATGAACTCTGGATATTCGGTGAGACAGTCTTGCTTCCGAATCCAACTCAAACACTACAAATTTATGTAGAGAGGGCAAATAGACGAGCTAGCCCTGCTGAGCACTCAGAACCCTCTGATCTGATGGACTTGTCCAATTTGTAATAATATTATAAATAAGAGCAGTTCACACAAGCAAGGCTTTCTATCGGAATTAAATTTGTCTTGTAATTTGTAGTATTCGGCTGGAGTTCAGCCGGAACTTTCTCCGGAAGCACTTCATCCTTAATTGCATCTCACTAATTACTTTTAAAGTTAACATTAATAGTAGTTTAACTATTCGCATATTGTGTGTCGACAGACTTTGGACGTTGTGGTAGAGTTGACTGTAGAAATCAATCCCGTACTCATTGTGCACACTTACGGGAACTTTATAAGGAATCTGTGCGTGACTTTCCCCAACAGTTTAATCCCCAATCCATCAAGTGTTACGTTGTAAACTGTTTAACGGTGTAGGCAGGTTGTCTTATGTTTGAATAATATATTGGAGTAATCAACTTACAGGGCAATTTGGTGGGATTGCGAGGCAGTTCTGGAAACGAGGTGGAGAGCTTAAAGCTTCTTCTTGAACCTTTAAATATTTATGGACAGTTCCCAGCCTCATCTAACTCCACAGACAGTCCGGAGATTCCAACCGACCGGCTATTCAGTTTCACAGGCTGTGAATTTCAGCTTGGATTCTCTCCTATTCTGAGACGACTAATTCTTGACTGTAAAGTGCCGAGCATGAAATATGGATTAATGGATTATGGGATTATCTGAGGGGATTAGGGGATGCATTCTAATTGGATTTAAATGCTCTACTTAAAATAAAGAGGTATGTACTGCAATGTTTTTCGTACACATTAAATATAAATTAAAGAATTTTAGACAAAACAACCAAACCCTTTTCGTTTCCGTTGACCGTTGACCCTGCAAACAATTCAAATCGGTATTGAAGCTTAAATATACAATGCAGTCGCATGTTTTTTATTTACACAATTTTTTAAGACGTTCCAATTAAAAATAGTTGAAGGGACCGGAAAACATATTATCAAGATCCAAACAACGTTAATAAAATTACCGGTTACGAGAATTATTTGATTAAACGGACAGATGAATTCTGGCATGTAGCTATTCGGCAATAAGATTCAGTAACTTAGATATTACGTTTATAATTGTGATAATACTTTCATAAACCGACCCACACCGAATTTGTATGTATTTTAAAAGGGAAAGGTTAAATTTTCATTTGGTTAATCAAAATCACATATATTTTCTTATATTACAATACTTTCATACCAATTTTCTTTCCAATGTACATTATTCCAAAGTAACATTGGTCAGTAAAATAAGAAAAACGAATACGAGTACATACAATTAATTATCAAACATTTAAGCAGCCAAAGCCCTTCAAAACCAATAACAATCGATACTGATGGATACTTGCCAACCACTTTCCCTTCCACATCATATCAAGCTTTATAAACGTGAAGGAAGATTATCCAGTCGACAGTGACATTTCTTAATCAATGAACCCCTCTAGTTTCATACCAACTCCCACTTCCACTTCATATCGAGTAACATCCTCCCTCCAACCTAGCCGACCAATATTCAACATCATCACATATGAGAAATCTCCG
>JAQFZA010000460.1:0-19944 GCA_034695115.1 Desoria olivacea | reverse complement strand
CCTGGTGCTCATCTTAACCTCCTTTACTTCCTGTTCAATACCGCCAACAATAAAACAACAACACTGGTTAGTAAAATGAGTCACCAAACTCAAACAAAAACCCAATGCCAATTCTTTCTACCCTTTCCAGTCTCCACCCCCTTCTACAAACAACACAACACAACACCACTCCAAACTCTAACTATTAAAACATGAATTATTCTAACTCTTCCAAACAAACTAAATAGATAACAACTTTAACAACAAATGCAAATCCCCATGAATCCTTCAAGTCCTAATAAGTAATAACATACATCTCAAAATCACCTATAAGCTCAAGGTCCCTTTGTTCAAATTCCACGCATTTATATTCTAAACTACAACCTGCCTTTTACTATCTATCGGCTTGGCTGTTCGTGGACATTACCACCACCACCACCACCTCATGCTCTCTTCACTGAGGAGTCATGCCTCCTTCAATAAAAGAACCAAAAAAACAGAAACCCGGATGAATTTCCAACCACCCCCACAAACCCCCCCTACACCCCGACTCAATAAGAAGTTACTTACCTTTGACCTGTGATAGGCCTCGCTCGTAATTGATTGAACTGGAAAGCCCTTTATTTTCGACGACGAAGAGTTCGAAGAGTAGCGAAGAATGAAGACGACGTGCTTTAGCTTTTTGCTGGAGACTGGCTGACTCGGAATACTGCTGCTACTAATAGAGGAGGCGGGAGAGAGAGAGTAGAGAGAAGAGGCGAGGGCTTCCTTTCTTCACACTTTCCCCCTCCTCTACATCAAAAAATCCACCACCGTATGCACATTCTCTCACATACAATTTAAAAAAAATTGCTTTGCCGAACTGTTTTCGATTTTCGAACTTTTCTCAAATTTCGAACTTTTTTCAAATTACGAACTTTTTTCAAATTACGAACTTTTTTCAAATTACGAACTTTTTTCAAATTTGAACTTTTTTCGATTTCGAATTTTTTTGAAATTTTAAACTTTTTTGAAATTTTGAAATTTTTTCGATTTTTTTTTAAATTTTGAAATTTTTTCGATTTTTTTTTAAATTTTGAACTTTTCGAAATTTTGAATTTTTTTCGATTTATTCTAAATTTTTTTGAAATTACGAACTTTTTTGAATTTTTTTTAAATGTCGAACTTTAATCAAATTTTGAACTTTTTTAAAATTTTGAACTTTTTTCGATTTCGAATTTTTTTGAAATTTTTAACGTTTTTGAAATTTTGAAATTTTTTCGATTTCGATTTTTTTTGAAATTTCGATTTTTTTTGAATTTGTGAATTTTTTTCGATCCTTCGAACTTTTTTGAAATTTGAACTTTTTTCAAATGTTGAACTTTTTTCGATTTTCGAACTTTTTTGAAATTTCGATGTTTTTTCACTTTTTTCAAATTTTGAACTTTTTTCAAATGTTGGGCACATGCATTGGGTGGGAGCAATAATTGGGTTAAGATGTTGAGGCGATGTAGATTTATATTATGTTGTGGGTAAGGGGGGGGGACATATGAGGCCGGCCATAGCTAGACCGGTTTGCTCGCGTAGCGGGCAGTAATGGCCTATAGTTAACTACAAAACCTCCAAAATAAAAAAATGATTATGATACACCAATCAAACCATAATTTATTGCTGAATGCGAAATGAAAAAAAGTGCCACATACACGTACACATTTTCAGTTGGAGGCCAAAAACTAGGTAAAAATCGGATTTATAAAAAAAAACAATTAGAATTAATTTGGACATATGATACACCATTTTAACTGAAATTTAACACTGAATCCGAATCTGCAAAAAAATGAGAGACAACGACCAGATTTTGAGATAAGGTCCGAAAACCGGGTAAAAATTGGACTTAAAAAAAGCCGACTGTAGCATCAATTTGCACATATGATACATCATTTTACCCTATAACTTATTATAACGGCTTTACAGATTACATTACAGTTTGATTGGAATTAGTTTTGGTAAAGAAGTACAATTATTGACACGTATAGTGTCCGGCTGCAAATTAAATAGCTTACCACTGATATAATTGGGTAGTCTTGTTTTAGTTAATTTTTAATTAATTGCTATCAACTCTAGTTTCGTACTAATATTATTTGCTGAAGAGTGTAGACGTTTATACGGTGTGGGGGACGCTTGATGGTTGTGGATTGATTGTCCACAAAGTTCAAAGAGCTAAACAAAATGTTTTTCAGTTTCAATTCACGGAAATTTACAAAATTAATTAAAGAGGCTCGGATTAACTTAGCTTGAAATGCAAAAGCTGCACAAAATTTTCCAATGTCTAATTCAAATTTCAGTTTCTTTAAACAAAAACAAAATCAACGCAATTTTGGGAAGAAACGAATACACTTCGTTCGTGTGAGGTATGACGCCAAGCTCTGAGCTTCCTGTTTGTTTGAATTGGTGGTTTGTGCAAACTTTAACTTTTTCATTACGAAAAGCTTTAAGGAAACTGATCCTAAATTTCAATAATTTGATAATGTAATGCAATATGTGGACATAAATGCAGCACTTATCTGCTTTAGAATCAACTCCACGAAATCATCTTGGTGTGTACATTGACCTTCTCCGTTTGCCCTCATAGAAATAGTGACCCCTTGACATCCCTTGCTGTTGATTGTGCCTAAACTGTTGATTATTGAAATATACTTGTATACTGCCCAGATCGATTAGCCGGGACCGATAATTTCTGTCCCTGTGGTTTCCCACTTAGGAGTAATATTAGAATTTAGTACTTATGTATGCACCTTTTCCGCTTGTTTTAAGACGCCTCACAAATTAAAATGTCACCACGACCCTTCAAAGTCTATACATCTGATATATGTGTTACGTATAGTAATAACAGAATGCTTAATACATCGAAAGCAAGGCAAGACAAGAATTTTGGATAAAAACTTGTGAAATTTGTCAAACTATTCCGAAATGTTTAATTTAAGGAATATACAGACATCAGATTTATTAGCAGGCAAATATTAAATATTTAACAGGCATTAATCCGATTATAATTCAATCCTTTCAGAGTCACAAATTTATAATGCACCCAATTTGCTCCATGCTTGGTTGGCCTAGCTTTGCTAATTGTCAAAATGGGTCGGAAAACTATTCTTTGCATGAAAACATGAAGGAATAATGTTTCTTTACAATTACCGTCGTTTTGCACTATTTACACTTTTTCTAACAGTAATCTAACCCGTTTAGAAAATAATTGCTCAAACAGGATTTAAATATCCGTTGAAATAACAAGTAATTTAAAAACATTCAAATAAAATTATTACAACTGATGACGGCTAAATACCCCCTCCACCCTTTCAACTAATTCATCCACATACTTCAAAATAGTGTCATCGTATCCAAAAGGGTTATCTTCCATTGTTTTGTTGTGTGCATCCTTGTAGCAGGATTCTTTATGATGTGATGATGCACATATCCGATCTTATTCATATCCACGAGCAGGACGCAGGTAATATTTTCATAGATGTTGATTGGCTTGCTACTCGGAGAAGTTATAAGAATTCATGTTGAAGGAGGGTACACGAGTGGATTAAGTTTTGAAATTCTCTCAAGCTTTCAAACTTTATTAGAATACAGGAATTAATATTGTTTAATAAAGTAATATTGTTCAAACACAGCTTGGGGAAATGAATATGTACCATAAGCAAAGCACGTTCTCGGTGTTGTACAAACATTTGGAACACCTCCACCGTTGCAGAACGTCTTCAACTCATGATTTAACTTCTACGTTGTAGAATTAAAATAAAAACCTTTTAGACACTTTCCATTTGCGTACAGATAGCCCTAACTGTTGGTTTTTTAACAGGACGAAAACCAAAATTAAGAAAAACGAACCTTTAACATGTATGGATAATCCTCCTTCTGTTGGGAGATATTTTGTGCTGTAGCAATGGCAGTATGGTTGACCCAGCTGGCTGTAATTTTGTCTACGAATAAAATCATCATGAAACAAAGCGAAGGGCTGCCCTGTAAGTTTATATCCTGTACGAGGTCCTTCCAATTCATTGCTTTCACTGGTAGAATGATCTGAAAAATATTGTAACAACCATGATATCGTAAAAATCTTCTTAGCCATAAAGCGCAGAACAGTAGGTTTATTGAGTTTATAAGGTTAAATGAGTTTTAATAGTTTAATAGCTTTAAGGTTGTCGAAAAAAATAGTTTATTATTATATGTATTCTTTTAAACCCTGTTTGAACAATTTCTTTCACAGAAGGACAAGCTATTTTATATCCTTTGCATTCGATCGATAGACTGGAGGTCCGACGATTTGACAATAAAACATCATACTTTTATTTAGTTGTAGCGAACAATGTGGATCGTGTCTTCTATTGTTATCCGGATCGTGCATGGGTGCTACATCGATTGATCAAAAAGGGTTTCTTGTATACCTACCAAAATTGCATATACATAGTAATTTTAGAAGCTTATTACTGGATAAATCTAGTCCTTCCGATGGTTAGCATTAGTATGTCGTCGTTAGTATTATAATGACATCAATTCATCTATCTTAAATAACTTACTAAAATAAAATGTAAAGTACTTTAAGTATACAGATGAAATATTATTTACAATATTTTAATATATATATTTTTAACATAAAAATGTTTAGAATTGGATTACATGGGTCCAGCCTTAAAATGTCTAATGCATTACAATAGTTGGATAGAAAAAGGGAGGTTGGATACACTATTATGTGTTATTATTAAAATAGACAACTACGGACAAGTTTTAATCACCTCCCAACCAAAATAAAATACTGAAATTAAATTCAGTTCCCCATAAATGCAGAGAAATGAAAGAAGATTCCAAAACGTGATGAATGAAACTCTCCCAAACTGATCATATTCCGTCTGAATTCCTCTGAAAGCAGGAGGAGTCTGAATTTCCAAAAACCCATCCCCTGCTGCAAAGGTTCTTGTACGCGAAAGCATTTATATTGTGGCACAATTAGCTGCGCATGTTCAACCTCATCCAGCGAAGTGTCCGCTTCAAAACTTTCATCGGAGACGGCATACTTGGTATCCGTTGAATTATATAGAAAAGTCCGATTGATATAGCTTAACAACAGTACGGTGTTGTTAATTTCTGATAGAAGTCCATTCCTTTCAAAATCATATTTATATTCACCCTCTAGTCCTATATTATATCAGTCTTTGATAACTATTTTGTAGCCGCCATGGACTACTTGGCTCAAGTTGCTGAAAGGAGTTATTAAACTCGGAGCAATAAGATTACTGACAAAGTAATTCTCGTCAAATGAACCAAGGATGAGAATGACGAACAAGGAAAATCCTCCTAAGATCCAATGCTTCATTTTGGGTGATTGCTTTAGAAAAACGGTAAGGACAGAGAAGAAGATGACAAGTACTTCAGGTAGGGACCATTTCTTCTTTTGAGCAGAGATGACCACCACAATTCCAACAATTGTTGCACAAATGGCAACCCAGACTGACCAACTGAAGGGGGTCAGCCAAACAAGGAAGGAAATCTTTTCAGACCTCTGACCCTCTGGTCCCAATAGACCAAGCGGCTGCCGCCTTCACGAACAAAGAACAACTCGAAACTCCTGTGCCACACAAAATTCGTCACAACTTCCAAATGCTTTAATATAATCGAAAGATTTTTTTTCGATTTCGCCTTCGTTTTGTGTATATCTGCCGGTAACATTGCTCATTTTAACTAGGATTTCCATTATTGTAATTGCGTCATGGCAGTTTTCCATATTAAAGTGATTGGTACTTTGATCTGGACTCCAAGGGCTGGATGGACAAGAAGGCTGAAGTCCACGGTCTCCTCCATTGATATAAAGTGGTATTGCAACTGGTCTCCACAGCCTCCGAAACGCTGAAACGCTTATTTTTGAAACTTCTTCTTTCTCCGGCAGTCTGTACCACGGCATTTGGGAATCACAGTAGGGACAAAAGAAGTACCAGGATGTAGTTCCGGTTGCTTGTGACTTGACGGCAAAGAAAATACGGGTCGGTAGATATAACAAATTATATTTTCTATAAGAAAATGCTGAGCTGGTTGCAAGAATTACGAAATTTGAATGCTGGAATGACCTTCTCCTGTATTCATTTTCAGTCATGAAGTAGCCAATTCTGATTGCGTCCCCTTCAACTCCAATGATAACATTCAGGGTACATGGCTCGTTAAAGTCGTTTATTGGGCGTACTTTTCTAGTGTTGTTGGAATCGTAGAATGTCCAGATTGAATCATTTTTCCGGTTTATCTGAATCACTTCATCAGCTTTGTCAAAGTTTTTCAAATCGTTTGACAATGCCTTCAAATGGAGGACACAATTTCAAATTTGGCGAAGGTTAACGAAGGCTTCTGTTTTCATAAATAAAATATGGAACAAAAAGTAAAAAACCATCAGAAGTTCAGGCAAAGTTCTTAAAAACATGACTTGGTGGATTGACGAATTGGTGGAACTTGAATATTTTGACTGCTTTTGAGGTGCTGAAGAACTGTAGATTGGACAAAGACTTTGGATACTGACAAATTCCGGGGTGTGTGTCTGGGTTCGACTTCAATATCTTGGCAGCTATAGAACAACCCAAGCACCCTTAACATACGAATCCTGTAAGCTGAAGCTGACGTATCGGGGGCATATTAATCTGCAAAAGTACTTAATGGAATATTAAAAAATCCTTCTGATGAAATGCCTTCAAAACAAGTTGGCTTAGTGCTTCAGGTGGTTGGAATTGAGTTGGTTTCATTTTGATTATTACCTGAACTATATTTATTTTAATCAGAAATATAAAAACAAACATAAAAGCTCATAAACTCCTTATGGTTGTACGGAAATTAACATGGAACGTAGTTTCATACTTAATTTAACATCGCATGTAGGTACATAGTAATTTTATATACAGTGAAAACAGTATAGGCATGGTTCTAAATATCCGACAGACTTGACAATTTCCAAAATGTCAAGGTGTCTTGAATATTAGGTAGAAATCACACGATTTTGTAAAACTATGGATAAATTACCAAAGTACAAAATGTCACCAAAACTTTTCAACGGCCAAGGGTCAAATTTCAGCAAATAAAACTTGCATAATGTATGCAGGAAGTTTTGTAAATCTAAACTAAAAATGAAGCATCATTATATACAGATTGTACTTATATATTTAGTCAACCATTAGTCAACTAATACAGATAGTCAGAATTCCTAGATTCAGGTTGGAGGTTGAAAGAGGTCAGTCCAGAACCAAATGGAATTTTAAATTCCATAGTGAGTAGTCGAAGGCTTTACCTGAAGCTTAAACAGGAGGAGACTCCTTAACATAGCGTTTGGGCTGGATAGTTTATGAACAGTCTATTGGGGAAAGAGCTTTAAATATTTAAAATGTTTTTGTTCAAAACTTGATTATGATTTAATCTAATCCTTCCGAATATTAACACAAATCACAAATAAGTATGTCATCATTATTATTATTATCTCGCCTATATAAAAGAGGGCGAGCTTATCTGTCTTTCTGTCTGTGGGCAGAGCTGGCTGGAACCCTGCAAGAAAAGGAGCCGACTAGACGCTTAAATTTAAAGAGCAAGCCTCAACAAAATCACCTGCATACTAATTATTATTACTATGTCGCACATTTGTTGAGAAGAAGCGGAGTTGAAGCAAGAACATATCTTTCGAAACCGATCTTGTTTTAACTAAAATTAATGCAAAAATTAGGGACCATTCTTTAAAGACGATTTACATTTTAAATCTTGTCCACTTATAAATAGACCAACTCGTACATTTCGTCGAAAGCTTAAAATTACAAGCAACTCTTACAAAAGTTAAATTGGCTCTGGAAGTGAAACACATAGGGTACACGATACACATCATACATCAATTTCCAAGTTATTCCGGCTCCATATTTGTATCATCTTCAAATACAAAAATGTCAAATCGTACGGTCCATTCCAAACAATTTTCGGGGTCGCTCGGTTTCTCGTCTTCAATCAATTTCAAACTTTTGACAGGAACAGCCGCAATGTGTCCTACATCATCTATTTTCTGGGTAAAATATGCTCGTACAGAATGAATAGGGATCTTGGGGAAGATTATCCGCTTCTGAAAACATCCCAAAACATTCGTCTACAAACTGGTATTCAAATCAGTCTAAATTTATTGAAAGTTGAAAGCTATCCCACCGCTGGCCTAATGCTGCTGATGGTTGCAGCAAACCCATGCTTATTTGCATCCGATTCCATTACAAGCAAAGTCATTCAGTCTATAAAAATGCCCCCCTCAGTAGTCCAGTGCAGCATAAAAGTTCGGCCATTAATGATAGCGCTATCACAACTTACCTTTTCAGTGCCAGACCACAAAAATACGTGAATAAGTAAGTGACCGTCATAGGGCAGGGGACCGTACACCTACCTACTTAAAGTTGATATATGAATTTTGATTCCTAAATACTCTTTCAATTTACAACCACTATTATAAGTAATCACACTAGGATTCATTGTAAATCAATGAAGTTGAATAGAATAATGATAGAATTTCCCGTCACATTGTCTAACTTTATATCGGCGACTCGCTTAAATGGCAAAATCTGTAAAGACTCTGCCATTTAAGCTTCTTTACTAAAGAGGGACCCAATTAGCAACAATTCTACAGATAGTCCCGAGCTGAACCTGATGTTTTATCGCTTTATTGGTCTGCGACCTTCTAAAAATAAATTGACTTCTGAACCTGTGAACTTTAAAATCGTTAGGTCGTTAAAATCGAATAAGTCCACTTTTTAATGTCTCGAAATTAAGTCATTACAGAAATTGATTACAAATGCATTTCACACATACATCCATACTTAATAGCTTATTTGAAGGTTGGAGCTATAAATGAAACAGTATATTAAGTTTACGACTGTTTAGAATTGTCTGTAATGAAGGATCAAAGTTGAGTGTGTTCTTATTGCATGTGACATAGAAACAGAATTACGTAAACAATCATTCAGTATACTTCAAAAATGTGCCAAAAAATTGGAAAAACATCCAAAATGTTTTCGAAATCCAATGATTTCTTACACACTTAAAATTAAAGAAAAGAATAAGGGGCCCTGTTGTATGTATTGACGATTTCAAATTTGAATCCTAACTTATCATTCCACAAAACATTAGTCAAACCAATAAATTACTGAGCGTGTAGTTTAAACTTAAAATGGCTATCACATTCTTTGAAATACTTTTGAACAAAGACTCTTGCTTTGCAAATACAACTGCAAATCCAGCCTGTTGTATCCCATTTTAAATATTTAGCTTTCAAGGATTAGGGACATATACGAAACACTTCAATTCACAAATTATTCCATGATATATTTGAAGGATCCTCAATGCTAAAAATGGCAAATCGTACGCTCCATTCCAAATATTTTTCGGGGTTGTTGGGTTCCTCGTCTTGAATCAATTTCAAACTTTTGACACCAATCGTCGCAGTGTGTCCTAGATAATCTATTTTTTGGGGACAAGAGTACTGTAGAGAATGAATAGGGATCCTGGGAAAAATCATCCGTTTCTGAAAATTACATCCCAAATTCCTTTTACAATATTTGTTCAAATGAATGAAATTTAGGTGAAAGTTGTCCATACCTCTGGTTTATCTTGATAACTACTGAGGGTTGCAACGAATCCGTATTTATTTGCATCCGACTCCATTCCAATCAAAGTTACCCATGCTTTAAAAGTGCCCCCCTCGCAGCTACAGTGTGTCATGTAAGTACGTTCATCAATCTCTACATATCCAACTTGTTGAACATCATGTTCAGTTATACTTTGTAATGTAATATGATAACGATGAGCTACATACATCCATTATAATGATGACCTTACCCGCATTGACCCTGCAGTCACTTTTGTATTCTTCCTTTGATAATGCCAACCGCTTAGAGGATGTAACCAGCAGACGTTTTTGAAAATAATTAGTACTCCAAGGCAACATCAAATCGTCCTGAACAATATCGTGAAAGTCCACCCAATGCCTGAAAAGGTCATTCGGGTGATACGACTTTTGGGCGCAAATTTTTCTTCTTTCGCAGCATTTGATTGGCCTTAAATGATAAATCATCGGTAACTAATTAGTTAGTTTTTTTAAATGATAAATACTGGTGAGCAAAAGTGAATTAACAAACCTGAAGTCGCATAATTCTGCTAAGTGGGTCTTCATCTCCGAAGGTGCGACAAGGAGAGTACAGCCATGTTGAGAATTCCGACAGGGGACGACAACATCCTCCGCCTTAAGTATCCGCTCCACAAAGTCATTTACCATCAGCTTATCGGCTTGACAGGTTGGGCAGATTTTGGTCTTCTCCTCACAGATCCCACAGACAAGGTGGCCGTTTTTGCAGGTGTGAATGGGACTAGCTGCAAAATCTAGACAAACTGGGCATTCCAAATATGAGTAAATGTCAATTTTTGTCACGTTTTCAGGCTTCGACATTTTGGTATTTGAATTCTTCCGTTCACAGTTAGACAGTTAAATCTTAAATTCAGGGATCGGTGACCACGAAATGAAGGATGCAGGAGCTGGACAAAAATCTGTTTGTCAGGATGTCTTAGAATGTAAAATCCAATGAGGGCAACAATGATTAAAAAAACCTGGATGAGTTTCCAAAGTTTTTGGAGACTAGGAGATAGTTGGTAGATGAAATGTTTTTAGAACTTTTGTTAAACTACAATTGGATGAAATGGAACGACTCGAACCGAAGTGAACTGGGGTGAGGTAAGTAATAAGGATAGGGATATAGTAATGACCCTTATTGTTATAAGGTAAGAAATAAGAACAACTCTAGAATCCAAGTCTGAGGTACGATGGGATGTAAATAGAGGTATGTCCCATTGGAATGGTTTGATCTTGCATGCATTAACATACTTCAGATTGTGCTACAAATTCTAGCAATTCTGTAAACCGTATTCTTGTCTGAATTCATTCTTGCAGTAAGCACATATCCATAATATGAGAACAGATTACCAAGGGTCAAGTTGAAGGCGTCGTAAGACTCTGAACTATAAAATGCTTGCTACAAAATGAATGGGACATAAAGCTTTTAGTTCGTCTGTCTTCAACAAAGCAGTGAGGATGTGAATAATTGTAACACAATGGGAGGAGATAAGAAGTCCAAACAAATATCCAGACTGTAGGTTGCCTAATGAAGGGATGTAAATTATTATTGGAACTGTAGGTAAGTGCCATTTGAATGTTTTAGTCCCGCAGTAGAGATAGTAGAATTTGATTTCTCACAAATTTTAATATGTACATAATATGTACTTATTCTACAGACATGAAAGACAGTTGATCAGGATATTTTTATAGTGCGTTTCATAAATAGGATAGGATGTGACATTCCGTTCCGGCTAACTGGACATTAAAACTTGCGATAATTTATGTTATGCACTGTAAATGTTAAACCCCAATATGTTCTTAAATTTGCATTGAATTTGCTTCGTGAAATCTGCAATCATTCCCTGACACATTATCGCCTACACCAGAGGTATTTATGTATCTGCCCGCTAGTCCTGACGACGGACCTCACAAATTCCATTATTCGCTGCTACTGACTTAAAGCAATGATAGAATAAAACTTGGATTTTTTTAGCCAGAATTGAAGGTATTTGAAGAAGTCAACAGATTGTGGTTTCTATTAATGATGGTTTGCAGACTACAAATACTGTAATTTCCTCTGCCGACCAGACTTTGTTTATTCATGGGAAAGGATAAGGACGGTAGGATCCACAATTGTCGACAAAATCTAATTTCAAAGGCTCCATAACACACGCGTGCGTAATTAATTGGAAAACATTGGGCAAAACGCTTTTGATAAATTGATAGGCTGCAGAATTCCAAAACACAAGCCAGTTTTCTGGAACTAGCAAAATACAAACTCCGGGGGATAAATAAAGAAAGGTGTTGTTGGACTCAAATAGATGTTTTCTGTTAAATAATAAACGTAGGAATTTCCAGAGGTCGTTTTTGTCATAAGATTTCTTATCACCCCAAGCAACACTTCTGCCCGTATTCCAGTAGTAAACAATGTCAGCATTTATTAATTCGGAGTTGTAATAACCTTAAACAAGGTGTATGAAAAATGGGTGCCACAGGCAGAATATTTACTGTACTTTACGGGAAGGTACTTTACTTTGCATTTTATAGAAGTAAGCGATATCCAGTTCATTTTACAGGTAATTCAGGTCTGAATCATGACATGCACAGGGTCCTGAATAATTCTAATTGTAATTGAATAATAGCATTATGTCTCCCTCTGAGATAAATTAATTATCCAGTTTTAATATGGGGGACAAGGGATAAATTTAATTTGCAATCATACCTGTTCTAATATCCTCTACCTGTTCAAATTTAAAAACCAATTCCATGAGAATCTCATGCATCATGCGTGACTACTCTATAGAACAGTTGTCCAATCCAGGATCCTTAAGGAATATTTGAATTTTGACATTAGATATTTTCAATAAACTGGTCCACAGGACGCTGGGTCAGGGGTCGTGGGGCCGTCTTTTCATTTGATTCAACTATACTAGACCGGATTATACTGACTGCAATGAACTGTGACAATGGCGAAAGAAGTAGGTGAATTTCAATATTTTATTTATGTCTCGACATTGTTAACTCCTTACAAATTTGATACATAACAACTGATGTATTTCCCATGCGAATCATTAACAGCTCGTATATGAAATCTAGAGGGCCAGTTGGAACTGGCAATGAAAAACTATCGAGTTTATGAACGTGTATTATGTACTAGCATACTATTCTTCAACCTGGATACGTTTTAATCAATAAATTATAGGTAGTCGTAATGAACCGGTTGCCTGCACTCTTACAACATGTGTATGTGGCATATAGGCACAATTACCTAAACAGGCATTCAGAATACTTGAAAAATTGCTAACAAAATTCGAACAACATCCAAAATGTTTTCGGAAACCAATGAATTCTTACTCATTTAAAATTAAAACAAAGAGGGAGAGGTGACTGTAATGTAAAGATGATTTACATTTCGAATCCTAAATTCTTAAAATCAGTCACATTCCCACAACTCTAATTCATTCGTAGCAAATTACTGAGCTGGAAGTTTAAACTTAAAATTTCAATCACATGTGAACAAAGATTCTGGCTTTGTACAGGGTGTTTCATAATGATATGTACATTCTCATTAAGCCATTGCTAAAGAGAATGTACACATCATTATAAAAATCCCTGTACATATATGCAGCAGCAAGTCCAGAATATACTTAAAATCACATTTGAAATATTTGCCAGATTAAATCTCAAATTATTCTAGGACTGTTGAGCACCAAAAATGTCTAATCGTACTTTCCATTCCAAATAATTATAGGGGTTCTTCGGTTTCTGATCTTGAATTAATTTCAACGCTTTGACACCAACAGACACAGTGTGTCCTAGATCATTCATCTTCTTGGTACAATAGTACTGTAAAGAATGAATCGGGATCAAGGGGAACGTTATCCGTTTCTGAAAATATTCCAAGGAATTCTTCAAAACCATCAAATTAAATCATTGTAAATTAGTAGACAGTACTCCAACCTCTGGCTTATCTTGATAACTGCTGATGGTTGAAGTGAAGCTGTATTTAGTTGCCTCCGATTCCATTCCGAGCAAAGTTACCCAAGCTTGAAAAGTGCCCCCCTCGCAAATGAAGTGTGGCAAAAAAATGTGGCCATCAATCTCTACATATCCAATCTTCCAGCTACTACGTTCTGTGTAAAACAAGTTCAAATACATCTAAATTCATATTCCGTTAAATTCTTGTCAATGATATTCTAAAGATGAACTGCATCCATGATAATGCCCTTACTTGCTTCGTAGGCTGCTTTTGACATTCCCAATTTCCTAGTGCAAGTACCCAGCAGACCAATTGGTGAATTTGGAAAATTCGAAGGCATCAACATCAGCGTGTTCTTAACCATTTTGTGAATGTCCACCCAATGCTTGAAAAGGTCTTTCGGGTGGAATGATTTTCGGTCACACAAATTCCCTACTTCGTGGCATTCAATTGGCCTAAAATTAACGATTGTCTGTAGTTATTTGTAGTTACTGTAAATAATTATGCTGCTGCCAAAAACATATATGTGTGTCAAATTAACATACCTGAAGTCGCATAATTCTGCGAGATGGGTCTTCATCTCCGACGGTGGTACAAGAAGAGTACAGCCATGTTGAGAATTCCGACATTGGACGACGACCCCCTCCGCCTTAAGTACCCGTTCAACGAAGTCATTGACCATGAGATTATCCGCTTGACATGTTGGGCAGATTTTGGTCTTCTCCTCACAGATCCCACAGACAAGGTGGCCGTTTCTGCAAGTATGAATGGGACTCGCTGCAAAATCTAGACAAACTGGGCACTCCAAGTGTGTGTTAAAGTCAATTTTTGGAACATTTTCAATCCCCGACATTTTCGCTTATGATTTCTTAAACTTGTTAGAAGCAGCTAAATCTGAAATGTAGGAATCGGAGACCACGAAAAGATGAGGAATGAAGCACCTAGACTGAACTTAGTTCGGCAAGAGACGGCTTAAAAATGCAATGAGGATAAGAATAAACTTGTTTCAAAAATAAAATATCTATAAAAAACACGACGAAGACTGAGCTTAGAAGTGCAATGAGAGGAATGATCCTTATTTTTGATAAGATAAGAAATAAGAACAAAGCTCCAGAATCCAAGGTTGAGGTATAGCAGGGCCGAAAATGATCTGCATAGCCACCTGTGATTTGAGTGGTTGGAGCCTGCATGCATTAAGAATACAGATTAAGTTACAAATTTTAATAATCCTTCAAAACATATTATTCTTGTTCGGTGGTCATTCTTAGCCACAGCAATACGGTACAGACATAATGATAAGATTTCCCGTCACTTAGTCTAACTCTATATCAGCGACTCGCTTAAATGACAAAATCTGTAAAGTGCATTTATCAAAATTTCTACAGATAGTCCCGAGCTGAACCTGATGTTTTATCGCTTTTTTGGTCTGCGACCTTCGCCCCATTTCTTTGCATATTTTACTATATAGTAAATAATATATTCACATCTAACATTTCACCTGAAGCATAAATCCAGAATATTGTATTAATTGAACTACCTACAGAGATAAAATAATTTACCAATTAGTCCAGGGGACAATGTAACATTCATGGCGTCTTGGCTTGTGAGTCGAAGCAACTGATACATGGTGCACCTATCTGCATCTTTTCCCTGAGCTGGGAAAATGACCTGAAATGAATGATTCTGAATAAGTTCACTTTTTTAATGTCTCGAAATTAAATCATTACAGAAATTGATTACAAATGCATTTCACACATACATGCATACTTAATAGCTTCTTTGAAGGTTGAAGCTATAAATGAAACCGTATATTCAGTTTATGACTGTTTAAAATTAGTCAGTAATGACGGATCAAAGTTGAGTGTGTTCTTACTGCATAGAAACAGAATTACCTACGTAAACAATCATTCAGTATACTTCAAAAATACGAAAACCTTTAGGAAAATAATCCTAAATTTCGATAATTTGATAACGTAATGTAATATGTGGACATCAATGCAGCCCTTACGTGCTTTAGAATCAACTCCACGAAATCATCTTGGTGTGTACATACATTGACCTTCTCCGTTTGCCCTCACAGAAATAGTGGCCCCTTGACATCCCTTGTTGATTGTGCTTAACGTGTTTATTATTGACAAATATTTGTATACTGCCCATATCGGTTAACAGGGACCGATAATTTCTGTCCCGCTTAAGTGGCTTCCCACTTAGGAGTAATATTCGAATTTATTACTAATGTATGCACCTCTTCCGCTTGTTTTAAGACGCCTCACAAATTAAAATGTGACCACGGCCCTTCAAAGTCTATAGATCTGATATTTGTGTTACATAGTAATACCAGAATGCTTAATACATCGAAAGCAAGGATCGAAAGCAAGGACATTCTAGTCCCTATAATTGCTTTAGTAAAATCAAATTTTTTTTTAATCCTTTAATAAATTATACTTATTTAAATGATAACGTTTTATTAGATTATTTGTTTTGCAAACAAAGTTGAATTGAATTTCGTCAGAGAAAGTCCAAACGTTTTTTAGAACCCAGATTTTTTAAGTTGATGTAAAGATAATTTTTTTCACCTATCGATACTACGGATTTCAACATTTTGATGGGAAACCAGAAACTAGTTTTCAAAACAGTACCCAAACCATGACATACACTTTCAGTTTACATGTGGACTTGGAGTTAGGAATGTCTCCGAAAGTAAAATTCACATCGTCTGGAATTTGATTTCAATTTAAAAATAATTTATTTCAGAAGATTTGAAAATACAGGGAGGTTTGCAAACTACAAATACTTTAATGTCCCTGCCGACCAGACATTTCGTCTATCCATGAGAAAGGATAAGCACGGTAGGCTGCAAAATGTTTGACTACATATAATCTCAAAGGGTCCAAAATACGATTAGAATTTAATAATACTGAACAATTCGGGCCCAAAATACAAAACACTTTTGATAAATCGACAAACTCCAAATTCCGTAACACAAACAAGTTTACTGGAACTGGCAAAATACAAACTAAAACTTCATTACTCTACCTTCAAAATACAAATTACTTGAAATACTATTCAATCGAAACTTTGACGAAATTCGGCTCACAGACCCCACAGGAAATTTTTGAAACTCATTTGAAGCGCAAATTTAATTGTAAATACTTGCCTAACGGTGGTTATCCAGAATACTATAATTTAATTTCTAAAATGTTTTCCACAACAAATTAATTCATTTTAGCTAAAATTAATCTAAAAGTACGGACCGTCCTTTAAAGATTATTTACATTTTAAATCCTTTCCACTTACAGCTAGACAAACTCGTACAACTCTGCGTCGAAAACGTAAAATAAAATACACTGTACACGACATACCATACAAATACATCAAGTTAACATTATTTCAGCTCCATATTTGCATGATCTTCAAAACCAAAAATGTCGAATCGTACGTCCCATTCCAGTGTATTTTTAGGATCGCTGGGTTTCTCGTCCTGAATTGATTTCAAATTTCGGACAACAACAGCCACCGTGTGTCCTAGATCATCGACCTTCTTGGAAAAGTAGTACTGTACAGAATGAATTGGGATTCTTGGAAATGTCATCCGTTTCTGAAAGCATTCGAAGAAATTATTTTAAAACATTTACTAAATTCAAACTAAGCTAGTTGAAAGGTTGTCCCACCAATGGATTATCTTGACAACTGGTAAGGGTTGCGACGAAGCCGTATTTAGTTGCATCGGATTCCATTCCAAGCAAAGTTACACACGCTCTGAAAATGCCACCCTCGCAAGTGCAGTGCAGCATGAACGTACGGCCATCAATCTCCTTCTCAATATATCCAAATGGCCAACTACAGCGTCCTGTATCAAACAGATTCAAACTTATTTCATTTCCAGTTCACGGTTTAGTACTTTGCAATAATGTACTTTAGATGAGGTATGTCCATGATAATCATGACCTTACTTGCATCGGTCCTGCAGTTCCTTTGGTACCCTTCTTCTGTCAAATCTAAGTACCTGGTGACAGTACCCAGGAGACCTTTTGATGAGGTGGAGCTCGAAGGCAAGATCAAATTGACCTCATCAGCGTAGTGAATATCGATCCAATGCTGTAACAGCGCTTTTGGGTGGTACGATTTTCCGTCACAAATTTCCCTTCCATGGCATTGGATTGGCCTAAAATTAAAAAATTAGTTCAGTTAGTGAAGAATGTAATTATGAAGCCGAAAAAAGGCTGTGCAATCAAGTTTATTAACAAACCTGAAGTCACAGGAATCTGCCAAGTGGGTCTTCATCTCCGACGGTGGGACAAGAAGAGTACAGCCAAGCTGGGAATTCCGACATTGGACGACAACCCCCTTCGCCTTAAGCACCCGCTCCAAGAAGTCACAGACCTTCAGATTACCTGCTCGACATGTTGGGCAGACATTCGTCTTCTCCTTGCAGATTCCACAAACAATGTGGCCGTTTTCGCAAGTGTGAATTGGACTGGCTGCAAAATCCAGACAGATTGGGCACTTCAAGTCTCCGTAAATGTCAATTATCGGTACGGTTTCTGACTCTGACATTTTCGATCAAAATGTCTTTCAATTTGTCAATCAAGAGCTTAATCCGAAATTGTAGATTCAAAATTGATGAACCTGCTCTGTCTGAATCGGAGGGAAATAAAAAATGATGGTCTCTCTCTGTCTGTGGCAGTGTGGATTGTGGAATAATAAAGGTGTGAATTGCCAGGGTGGGAATGGTGGGATAGGCACGACACGGATGACTCGTTACTCCCCACCCTACATTTCTGCTTCTTCATAAGAAGCAATGTTAAATTTCCTCAAGTTAAAGTGGAATCAACTTCTTCAATATTTTATGAGATTCATATTTTCTTTTTTGAAATTGCTTAATAATTATGGTTTTACAAATCCGGGCCTTGCTCTTCATATTTACTACATTTTCACTGATATACATTCAGAATTTAATTTTAGTAATTCACATTTACTGAATTTTCAGGATTTTCCATGCTCCATAGTTGATCAATTCCTAGTTAGAAGCATCTAACCTACAACAATCAATTCCCTTGCCGTAGCCTAGCTAGTAGCCAGGAATCCTACATTACCATGGGACTCCGATATTTGCCACCTAACCTCTACGAAGTTACAGTATGCAGAAATAAACACAAGAAATTCGAAGGGACGTAAGAAAAATCACTTTGTTGTTTAATGGATGCTTTCATTTGTAGATTGATAGCTTAGGTTGATAGGCCGTAAGCCGTAACCATCTCCGGAGCCCCCACACAACCATTATCCAGATCCTCCAGTCATGTATCCGCTACACTTTATTTCCGAACATTCCATAACCTCACAATCAGAATTCATAATGACCTTTAAATGTTATGAAGAAACACTTGTCGCCTTGTTTTGTAGTGTGAGTATTAATTAAGCAGGGAAATTGTAATTGTAAGTTGTTTGTGACCGGATGTATTGTTGGATTTTTTATTGGAATGGCAGAGCTGCTTAAATCGAAGTTCTTCGAAATGAATTTTCTAAGATTTGTACGCAATGTTGAAAATAAATGTCATGTCACTAAAAATTATTAACGACGGTCTATGCAAGAGCGGATGGAAAATTCTAACGCTGATCATACGTAAGTTCTTAATTTACGAAAACAGTTTGAAACGCTTTCAAGTACAAAGTAAGGGGTTTGCTTTACTTTCGTTCGGAATAGGTGCTGACGCTAATTTTGCAAAAGAAAGAAGAAGCTCGTGTGAAGCTCGGCTAGTAAGATTTTACCTTCCGCGACTCTGGGGTGAACGACTGCGATCTCTGTATCCTCCTCATCGAGATCCTCAATTTCCTTGACAACCGCCGCCACGGGAAAATGATCGATAGTCGTCGTATCGACTTCCTCACACTCCACCTCTGCTGTCACTTCCTCCTCTGAATCCTCTTTTTCAAGTCCACTCGAGTTAATCGAAGATTCTTTCTCAAACGTAGATTGTCATGCCGAACGAATTTTTTCCAAAGAATAATCCAGGGATTCTACGTGTCTCGACTGCCTATAACCGTAATGATATGCTATACTGAATCGAGTGCTGGCTAACAACGTCTCTATACAAAGGACTCATCCATACCAACCTTCCCAAGCTCGTGTAATTTGCATAATTCAGCCAGACTGCACACATACTACAATCATAGTAAAAAGACAAAACAAATAATGCGGAAAGTAGGTGCAATGCAAACTGGTGATAATTGTAAGGAAAGGGTGAAATAAAAATGTATGAACTTATAACAATAACCAGAAGTAGGTGAGAATACTCATTTTTAATCCTATTTAGACGCTTTAGAAAACTTTTATATAACAAACTTA